>OX376698.1:28097185-28380313 GCA_947389925.1 Coelopa pilipes | reverse complement strand
ATATAAATTTAATATAATATAATAAATATAATATATAATATATATATAATATAATATAATATAATATAATATAATATAATGTAATATAATATAATATAATATAATATAATATAATATAATATAATATAATCAAAAATAATAAAATATAATATAATATAACAAAATATAAGTATTATGATTCAAAATTAGGTTATTTAATTTTTTAATAATTATGCATACTTTTACAATTAACATATACGCTTATAAAAATGTTGTTTAAAATTTCAAATTTCATATTATTTCGAAACGCAAAATTTTACTTCTATGACTGCAGGAATAAAATGCTGGATCCATATACTCCAGTATACGAGGAATAATAATTTTTTTTTGAACAGACCTCTGCTTACAGCGATGAAGACAAAATAATTATAAACCATTTTTCATAGAAGACACATATGTGTTTTAAGCGAATGTGAATAAACATCAAACACAATAAATACTTCAGTTTTCATATTAATCTATATTCTCTGCTTATTCTCGAAAAATTGTATATTTTTGTTAATCATTACGTCTCGTTAAAAAGTCAATCTTTATATCGTTCATAGATTGAATGACTACTCTTTACGGCAGAAATCTGTAAATAAGAACCATATCAAAGTGAATCTAGAGCAAGAGCATTCATATGGCTTCTGCTGAAAAAACTGTTGTGAAATAGTATACAGTGTGCTATTATGCTGATACGGGAGTGATATCTATATCGTATAAGCAAATCCAAGACAGTCACATTTATTATGCGGTTAATGTACTGTTACTGTTCCACAGTCTAGACGGAAACGCATTTTGTTCTGATGAAAACGAGGCTCGCTTTTCATTGCGTTTGCATTCTCGGGTGAGATTAGTTGATTTGCTATCAACAAGTTTATAATTTCTTGAATCTCATACGTATCTCATAACACATCTCGCGCTAAACAACTGAAATGGCACAAATGATATCGCAATTCGACGAGATTAATGAATACCACAGTGATCTTAAGAAGATTGCCATTATTGGCGCCGGATTGGTAAGTATCTGAGCAAGGGTTATTAATTATTAGAGCATGTAAAGTAAAAATCTTAACTATAATAATACATATATTACGTGTGTATACTTGATTTAAAATAGAGAATGTATTGTTAATATTCAAATACTTACTTATTAATCCATAATATATAGTAATATAGTGATGGGCGTAATGAATGATTTTAATTTAGTAACTACTTGAGTAAAGAACTATTGCAATATAATTATAATAAATGTGGAATTATAATTATATTTGGGATGTCTGTTGCAACATATGTATATTGTGCCCTAGTGTTAGAGTTGATCGATAGTTTAAACAGGAAGCACCCATATTTCATGGAGTCTATAGAAAGACTAAATAAACTAAAAAGTAATATTTATTGCTAGATATAAAAATTGTCACCAAAATTTAATTGCATATTTTGTGAGGAAGCAAACATATTCAAACATATTTTTATCTCTTAGGTGGGATCACTTGCCGCCTTAAATTTTGCACGGAAAGGTCACGAGGTTCACGTTTACGAATACCGCGAAGATTTAAGAACATCTCAGCACAGGCAGGGGCGAAGCATAAACCTTGCGTTATCACATCGAGGACGCAAGGCTCTAGCGGAGGTAGGCCTGGAGAAATCCGTCCTATCAACAGCCATTCCTATGCGCGGTCGTATGCTTCATGACGTTGAAGGTCAAACTACGGTGGTCCTCTACGATCCTTGCACTAACCAATGCCTCTATTCAGTGGGTCGAAAGCTCTTGAATGAGATTCTTTTGACAGGTTAAAAACATTATTTTACTCCCAATATATCAATAATTTTAGTTATTTTCTTCAGCTGGGGAGAAATTCTCTAATATTCAATACCATTTTGAACACAAACTCGAGTCAGCTAATCTTTCATCAGGAACAATGAATTTTAAGAGGTACGAACTGAACTCCGAATATATCCAATATATCGTAATTTTGCCTTTAAGATTTCACTCACATGAATCAACAACGGCAACGGCAGATCTAATTGTTGGGTGTGATGGTGCATTCAGCGCAGTACGACAGCAAATGCTTAAAGTTCCAGGTTTTAACTTCTCTCAAGAGTATATAGAACACGGCTACTTAGAGCTATGTATCCCAGCTAAAAATGGGAAGGTATGTGCAAGCAAATGGTAAAAAATGGTATTAGCAACTTATACATTTACTACTTAGTTCCAATTGCCTGAAAATTATCTGCACATTTGGCCCCGGGACTCCTTTATGATGATAGCACTACCAAATCAAGACCGATCGTTCACAGTTACTTTATCAATGCCTTTCAATATGTTTCAAAGTATAAAGACCAGCAAAGACTTGCTAGATTTCTTTGGCAAGCACTATGTGGACGCCATTTCACTGATCGGAAAGGATAAACTCGTTAAAGACTTCTTTAAGTCAAGTCCGCAACATTTGATTTCCATCAAAGTAGGGTTGTAATTATATAACTACTTAATTATACTAACATATAGTTTTCAGTGCTATCCCTATCATTATGGATCGAAGGCTTTAATACTAGGTGATGCAGCGCATGCAATGGTACCATACTACGGTCAAGGAATGAATGCCGGTATGGAAGACTGCATGATTCTGATGTCGATATTAAATAGACGACAAATTACCATCAAAATGGCGTTGGAACTTTTTACAGAACAACGTTGGCAAGACACACAGGCCATATGTGATTTAGCAATGTACAACTACGTGGAAGTGAGTTTAGGGTTTACAAAAATATAAATAATTCCTCCATTTTGGCGTTATATATTCCAGATGCGCGATCTAACAAAACGTTGGTCTTTTCGTTTCCGCAAGTGGTTAGATACAATGTTATTTCAGCTGATACCAGCGGTTTGGGTTCCTCTCTACAATAGCGTCTCTTTTACAAGTATGCCCTACAAAAATTGTATCGAAAATAGACAATGGCAAGATAGGGTATGCGTGCCATTCAGATAAATATTTATTATACATAACTTCCGGTTGTCATTCCAGGTTCTTAAGGCAGTTTTATACTCGGGTATATTCAGTGCTCTCGTCACGGGTTTTGTATTTTACACAGTTAGAGTACCATAATAAAAAATTTTATAATCATCCTTAAAAAATACTTATATAAATATATTTACATATATCCACAAAATATAATTTTTCAATTCAAGGAATTCTGGTAATAGTTTTAAGAGTTTGAAGATCTGGAATTTTTTTTAAAACCGACTTTGAACGTTAGGCACCAATATACCGGTTAACCGTTTGAGTATTCTGGTTATCAGAAATAACATTTTTTATGCTATCGTTACGAAGAACTAAGAGGTTATGCTTCATTACTAGTTCGTGTCCACATATTCGCAGCATGCGACAGAAGAGATTTTCAACCGTTTAAATATGATATTACTATCGGAATTTAAATCAGTTTTTGTAATTATAAATACGTTCAAAATAAATTAATATTACAGTATTTGTAATTATAAATACATTCAAAAATATACTCGAATATCTAAAAGTTATGTTTTATTTAAATATATAAACAAAAATTATTATTATAATTATTATCAGGGTTTAGTCTAGGTGCGTGAGATAGGGATCGTCGGAAGTCTCCACTTTGATGTGTGGAAGGGTCACGAAAGCATCCGAAGTTTTCCGACGATCACAATTCATAGGTGAGAGACGTTAGAGAAAATTTGTAAAATAAAGAGTTTACTCCCCTAAACATTTTTCATAGCGTTTTATTGTTCACCGTCATCTTTGCTGTTCCTTCGCCGGTCAGGGATTTAATTTTTTCTGCCCATTCTACCGACGGCAAAACAACATCCCCACGGCAACCACCGCGGAAGACATCCCCCCTGCCCCCGTTTCTAAGCCACCATAATATTTGGTATATCGAATCAGAATCTTCATTCAGAGATCAACAAACCATGAGAAAAAGGTGTGTGGAAAAATTTAATAATTGAATGGGGTCCCCTCGCGATTTTTGTTGAAATTTTTGTATATTCATGAAAGAATATAATTTGTGTTTGCAACGAATTGCAAACAAATTCGAACTCAATTCGCCTTTGCCACTCTCATTGGCAGGCATTAGAAAAGTGTGTGGGAAAAGTACACTCACTGTGCTGCCGTCGCGTACAGTGGGTCAACGAGACAAAATTTTTTTTAGTAGAAATTAAATTTTGTTGTTGGATTTGGTAAGGAATATAAGCTAATATTGAATTTGGCTATGAAAATGCAATTTCTGTATGAAAGGATATACGTAATAACTTTCAAAGCGAAAATTTCAATATTTTGGGACCAACGACCTGTTTTTGTTTTTGCTCCTCTAAAAGGAATTTTGATACAAAGGAATTTTGCTACTTTATGTTCGTTCCTGCGTTTGGTACCTTTTTGGTAATTTTTTGAAATAATTTCGGTAAAAAAATTTTTCAGCGAGCGGCAACCCTGTCAGTGACAGACTTTATTCTGTTATTTGCGTCGGACGGACGTCGTTGTTTTGTTTTGTAAAATAAGAATAAAAGTAAAGTAGAGTAGAGTAGAGTAAAGTAATAAACAAATAAAAGAAATAATAGCGGTGTTTTTTGTAGCACAATTATCAACAGTAAAAAACAATCAGAACAACAAATAAACAGCACGCATATAGTATATAATATATACAATATACACAGTTGATCGTTGATTGCAGCAGCGCATACCCCTAAAGTAACATTGTTAAAAATACACCTAAACGAATATATTGGGCAAGTTGACTTATTTTGGATATAATATATAAATATTTTGAATTATATGAATTATATTATTATATTTATATAATTTTTTTTATATAATATTTTCGTGTTGGCCTAAGTTATTTGAGGATCACTCAGAAGAAAAAATGTGATTTTTTTTTGCGTGCGTTTTTTGCCTTACAACTACATGTTGTTGCGAATTAAACAAAGTTTTAATTCAATTTTGTGAAAATCCGCTTAAAGGAATTGTATTTTCAGTACTATTATATATTTTAATTTTTTAACTCAACTCGAATTATTTGAATTAGTAGGATTTCTTGTTTGTCCTTATTCATAATACAAACCAAGGTTTAACATGTCCACAATAGAAACCTTCATTCGGGTATCCGAAGATATTATCGTTTTTTAAACCTTGAAGTGCAAAAGGAGGAGTTGAAGTGTAGATGGTTAGATATTAATTCGTTATACGAGACATTCTTACCTCGACAATCCATTGCCAATACAGACGAAACTACATCAGACTTAACCACGATCCAAGCTATGTATCATGCTTGTTACGGGACTTATATTCGATGTATGGGGAAAATAGTAAATTTAACCCAAGAACTCAAAAAATTAATTCCAAGGAAATTGATTTTTTCACCCCCATGCAAATGTCTAGTCACAATATCAATCTGCCTCCAGTAGATACTGATGTTTTTTTATGGTGACTATTTGTCCTGGCCATCTTTCCGAGACATGTTGACCGCAATTTATGTATCGAATCAGTGATTGGATCCGGTAGAGAAGCTCAGAGATTTAAACCAGAAGACTCGTGAAGAAGCGTATAATTAAGAAATCGCTTCTCACACACGACTGTTTCGACGGTTTGAAAAATCTGACCGGTATGAAAATAAATGCATTCTTGTAAATAGTCAACTTAAGGTGCTGTTTCATATCCCAGTAGTCCATGTGGAATCAGGTAGTTCCATTAAAAAACTTCAGTGACATAAATAATTGCATATCGTGGCCGCAGTTATATGATATGCAACAGGAAAGCTATATTTATTTATTTATGTTCAACGGTTACCTGAAACTCGATATTTTTTGACAAGTCGTTTCTGGCTGTTACGGTATTGGATATTCAAAGTGGATAGAATCCAAAACCAACGCAACTCGATGGGTGAATAGTCACCATGCAAATATAAACAATGTGGCATCTTGCAAGTTATGTTCTAATGTACGTGGTATTAGAACTTGTCCTAAATTTTTAGAAATGTCAGCAAAGAATAGGGTTGCTACACTTCGTCGTTTGAACTTGTGTCGAAATTGCTTGGCACATTCCCATCAAATACGAGATTGTAAAAGTGTTTTCAACTACAGGGCGTGTAAGCAACCTCACCACACACTTTTGCCTCGCGAGGCTTCTTATTTGTCGACACTGAAAGAGTCTAATCGACATGGAAGATCGCGACCGTCTACCATTCGGGGTGTACCGGTACATTCGAGCAGTCATACTGCTCAAGTACACAGACCTAAAGACAACTCAATATAGTTCACCTCCGATAGCTCTGATAAAGTTCAGAGTAATTTAGTGCGGGGGTTCACAAAAGTACTTCTGGGTACTACGATGGTGACCATTTGTCATGATGGACTCCAGTACGAGGCCAGAGCACTGATCTCCATCTGGTTTTGAAGGAACGTACATTCCGAAACGTATACAAAACGTTCTAAAAATCCCCCACACTAATATTAGTGCACACATTTTTGGCTTGAGTTCGATAATCTCTGCTCAAGTCTCTGGTTGATGAAATTCTCAACCTCACTTTAGCCGTCATGAATTTCCATCACAGTGGAAAAGTCCATGTCTTGATTGATGGGAATCTTTACCCACAAATACAACTTGGTGTCGAACACTTAATAGTTCAAGAGACTGTCTTTGGGTGGATTCTCACGGCCCCTTTGCCATGTAAAAAATCCACCAAAACCATTGTTTCTTACCCCACAGAAAATTTCCTTAAATAAATTGATATCTGAGGTTTGCGACCTTTTCGCCACCTTTTCGGGTAAATTTCCCATCGGGGATTAATATGGGACAGTCTCGCTTCTGTGCAAGCCGATAGTTTGTCTCTTTAGATCTCGTCGAAGGGAACGATTGCAGGTTCCTCTCGGAGGGGGAGTCGACGACCCTTAGGTGGTCGTGGCGCTCTCTCTTAGAGGAGTCGACTGAGGAAGAGGGAAGTAAGTACAAAGAACTCGCCAATACGAGAGGTCTCATTAACAACAAGCCACCTTCTCTCCACCCTCTTCGTGCCGAACTGAAGACTCCATCGTCAGGTTCGGCAGGCGGCTGAATCTGACCAACGCTTTACGTAGACCGACAGCAGTCACAGGGCCAAGTTCAGTAGAAGCTGCACCATACATTTTTTTTAAGGAAGATTATAAACTTTTGCTGATAGTGGTCTAAATGTGTAAAATAAAAAACCACCTGCTACTAAAGTACTGAATACTTTTATATATATATATATATATATATATAATTTTTTTTTTTTTTTAAACTGTTAAATTGTTATTATGACCTAGGTTTTGGACCAGTCCTCATACTGATTAATTAGTATTTCTGAATATAGTAGTATAGAGGTTTTAGTTCATCAGCTAAAATTTGTATATAATATCATGCACTCTCTGGTATTTCCATTTCTGGTGTTTACAAATCCTTTTGTGGTAAAAATTTCTAATTCAATTCTTTATTTTTATTTAAAAAAAAGGGTGATAGAGGTGACAGAGTAACCAATAAGTAAAAAATCGGTAATATTTATACCTCTAAGATAATACAAAGATTTTCTAATTCAGTATAAAAATGCCGACATATGCCCACAAAGAAATCCGAAATACACTAGAGGTAGAGGTATTCACGATGACTAATTTAGAATTATATATTTTCTAAGCACCCTAACTTGTATATTCATTAAGACACTTTACATTAAAAATCTCTTTAAAAAATATATCTTAAAATTAACAATGTATTATTTGAAAACAAAAATCATCAAAAAATTGCATTTACGTGCTAAACGTAAACATTAAACAGTATTCAATTAGAATTGTAATAAAAAAAGAAAAACAATAATATGGTATACAATTCTAAAACGATGAAAATGCTTTGATGGTATGTGTGAATTGAATCGGATATCCCATTAAATACCATTAAATGTAATTGTAAATAAATATAGAGTAACCTGAACTAAACAGCTTAAAATCATTCCAAAATTCCAAAACTAATAGTAACAACGGAGTATTACTTACCAAAAGTAGATAAATTCAATGCCTCTGTCCTCTGTTTGTATAACCAAATAAATTACTTCTTTCTCCGAATATATTTTGAAAAAAATTTTCTACGTGCAAGCGTAAGAGCTAATGAAACCGGGAATTATAATAATAATTTATTTTTACTATTTATTTTATTTACAATCTTAAAAAGACATTTAAGAAATTTGATATTTTAATTCTTACACTTCAATAAGTGTATCTATATAAACAGTAAATATATAAACATATTTAAAAGAAATTACAATTATTATTATTAATATAACAAATGGATTACAAATTATGCAAAAATTTTTTTTTTTGTTAATATCAATTAGAACATGAGATCTTTTTAGTCTATTCGTTCATTGGTATCATCCAACAAACAGACAACCAAAGAATTTATGTGTTTAATTAGTCTCCCCAAATACTTTGATTTTAACTTTAAATATACATAAATCATAGAATTATAGATTGATAACGAATGTCAATATGTGCTATATATATGCTATTGATATATGATATGTATGATATATGATATTGTTGATCCCGTTGATATAACCAAAAAACAATTTTAATTATGTATATGTATAGTTCTTAACCTTTGAAATTTATCAATCATGGACCCCACCAGCATTGAAATCTCTATAAACTATAAATTTAGATCCCAAGTGATTGCATTTTTTAAATGTCATGGTAATGAAATTACTACCTACTGTATTTGGAGCGCAGATTACCAGATTTGAAAAATGAACAACGAATATTTCCAGCAAATTTATTTTTCAGAAAAAGCGTGGTTAAATATCAATTGTTTAATTTATCAAAAGTCAACAAAATCAAAAAAAGAAAAATATATACAAAATCTAAAATAGTTTTTTGAATCAGAAAAACACATTTTAAGACAAATTTTGTACATACTATATATAGGTACTTAAATATAACATTTATTTGCATCCAAACCACAACACATAGCATAGCATTTGTAATTTTAATATTATTATTTTTTTTTTTTCAATTTAATTGTTACATTTTTTTAAATATAAATGTGATTATTATTCAAATGTACTTTTAAGTTAAGCTTCTAAACTATGGTTTAGTCATTATAATCTTTAATTTTATTATTATAATCTTTTATTTTTGAGGTTTACAATATTCTGTAGCTATTTTGAAGGATTTTTCCTAGATAATGAAAGAAATGATTTTATTAGTATCACCATTCAGCGAATAAGTGCATGAAATATACGACCAGCTCTTTAACAAATTCAAGCACTCTTCTCTTCATAAAAGTTGGTTTAATGTATGAAACACAAACTATCGTTCACCCCGAATTCACGTCTTTGGAAGATGTGCATTCGAGGGTTGTCAAAAATGGGGAGATAAAAAATTGCAATCGCACTGTTATATGAAGCTTGCAAAGAGCTTCCGAACTTGCTTCAGTTTTGAAAAAGATGCAATTATGCATGTGCGGACGAGATAAATATATTATTTACAACAGTAGAACAAAAAATATGAACAAATTGAGGGTTGCAATCTTAGGAACAAAGTATGTATTGTATATGAAACACAAACTATCGTTCACCCCGAATTCACGTCTTTGGAAGATGTGCATTCGCGGGTTGTCAAAAATGGGGAGATAAAAAATTGCAATCGCGCTGTTATATGAAGCTTGCAAAGAGCTTCCGAACTTGCTTCAGTTTTGAAAAAGATGCAATTATGCATGTGCGGACGAGGTAAATATATTATTTACAACAGTAGAACAAAAAATATGAACAAATTGAGGGTTGCAATCTTAGGAACAAAGTATGTATTGTATAGTGGGAACAGTTATAAAATGAACTTATGATAAAATAATGATAAAACTGCTACAATCTACTATTTTTTAATAAATTTCATACAATAATTTCACGATTTCAATACAATATTAAAGATAATTAGGATATCAATAGACTTGATTGTGTACTCAAGCTCGAATGACAAAAGATACTTACAATGGATCGCAGCTCATAAGATGAAGAAAGATGTTTTTGGTAGAAAACGCTACATATTTTGTTATCTGTTATGTTACATAAGTTATTAATCAATTCGGAAAAATTATCAAAAAATTATAAATGAAAATTTTTTTTTTCTTGATTCTACACTAAAATTTAATTAAAAAAAAAAATAACTATAACAATTCATGTTATAGAGATAAACATAAGAAAATCGCAGAAAATTACATAGCAGCTTAGGTGATGCACTGAAATATATCGTTCAAAATTGTTAACCAAGTATGAATATCGATCATGCCACGTTTAATTTATAAGTTTATTCAAATTTAAAGGTTTTGGAAAACATATTTTCGCGATTGGACCTATACCAAAGAGGGCAACGCCAACCGAAAATAGCAGAAATTGTGGATCGAAGCTCATCTACTCTGTAACATATAATAGACCATTTTATTAAAGAAAATCGCGTTGAAAACAAATCTAGAGTTGTGCCAAAATAAATGTTTACCGAATCGTTCTTAAAAAGACATCCTTGTTTATATATATATATATATATATATATATATATATACATATATATGATTAAATGATTAATAAAGGTCTAATTTTTTTACTTTGAACACTTATTGGGCAGCTTGATTTAGAAATTTCGAATGAATAATTTTACTTTTATTGTTCTTCTGGAGTTAGTGATATATACAATTTTCAGAATCAAATTATAATCTAAACGGAAAAACTAGAATATATAAATCATGTAAACTTCTATTTCATTTCAATAATCATTTATATAACACTAATTTGATAATACATTAGAGGTATACACCATGATTGATATAGAATTGTATGCAGTTATAATACTATTTAAAATTTGTACATTTTTAATCACGTTGAACTCTGATTATAATTCGGTGACTCAATGTATATTTTTTACTTGATATATTAATCTTTCAAAATCAAACATAATTAAGAATTTTACTGTTTTTTCTATTCTGAGTCACCCTTCTTTCTCCGAGAACTACACGTTCGTTGACTGCTCTGCGAAGGTAAAATATCACAGACTATTCAGAAATTTTAAAACTATTGAAAAATTGTAACGAGATTATAGGTCAAACTTGGTGTCTAAGAATTGGTGAGAACATTCCCCATATAATATAATATTTTTGTTTACAATTATTTTACTCTAAGCCCTGTGGCTAATGACTTAATCATTTTGTTCTTCCGGTTGTATCAGTATAAAGGAGGAGTTTCACTTTTGTCATGGTCACCTCTTTATCGTATTTAGCTATTCATCTACCCGTAATACGTAGACTTATTTACTTTCAACTTTTTTATGATGCACAATAATGAAGTTCAAGTCGTTATTGAACAATATTTGAATACTATTTTTTCCATCTGGGTCTGAATTTCAGAAATTGTATTTCTTCTTAATTTTTATATCTATAATTTTTGCTTGCAATTTACAGGAATTTTTCATTCTTTTCTGTTAATGTTTCTGTCTAGGCTAGAATGCAAAACTCCTAAAACTTTCGGTTTCTATGTGAAATTTTAGGTTAGCGAGAGTGTTGGTTTTGTGCCTTTTATTGGAGTGCTTAACAACCCTGGTGAAAAGCATGCTCTTTAATCTATCTCTGTCGCGATAAAGTCTACCTTCTCTTCTTAGAAACGATTGGGTTGCTTCTTCTTGGTTTCGTAATTCTGTATTCCACTTCTTTAGATTTCTAATACATTTGTCTTCCGTTTATCGCGGAGCAGTTCTTTGCGTTTTCGTCGGTAGTCAGTTGATCGTCACATGTTTGACTCTTTGGTCAGCGTTAGAGTTATTGTAGTCGGTCGTTCGGTCATTGTAATATTTTTTGGAGATTAAAAGAGTTATAAAATAACCAAACTTAGACACTGAAGAAAACAGTTCTATACGAATTCTTATTCAGAAGCGTTCCGTGTCCCAGCATCTGCAGAGTTATTTCGTGATTCGGTAAAACTTTGTGATAACTTATAACGAACGGATTAATGATTTGAATTAAATGGTTTTGCATTGCAGTCTATGGGTGTAGTGCGGTATGGATTCTCGTGAAGTGTTATGCCTTGTTCTTTTAACGGAAAACATTTGAATTTGTGAATACTAAAATTTCGGAAATAAAAAAATTTTGTAATTGTCGTTTTCAATTAGTTAAGTTCTATGTGACGCGTGTGTATTTCTGTTTATTTGTGTGTTGGTGTGCAAATTTCTTGAGTCGCACTTATGAGAAATAGAAGAAAATTAAACTCTTATTTGGCACAAAGCTGTTCCGCAAACATATATACATTTGCATGCACATATGCTTGTAGTGCTTTTTTAATCGTTGTAAACTGTCGTAAACTCAATTTTTGTTCTGTCCGAGTCTCAACAAAAAAAAGAAAAGCTCACAAATATATTATCTAATTGATTTTGACATCTCCGAATCTGCAGAAGGTTTCTTGATTTAAATTTCTGAAATTTCATGTTGCCCAGGGCAATTTCCTGACGCGCAACAGATTCTTCGGTATGCTATAAAAATCGCAGTACCACCTTGACAGAATCACACAGATTTCCGAATTCTTGGAGATCATTCCAGAAGTCGGCTGCCAATTGGTACCAGATATATATATATATATATATATATTTTTATATATTTGTATATATATATATATATATATATATATATAATTAATCACAACTACTATATTAAGAAACATATTTAAAAAACAAACACTATAGAGATTGTTGGTGGGAGTGAAAGAGAGCGAGACAGAGTGAAAGAACGCGGGATTTGTGGCAAAGAGAAACTACAATTGAAAGTATAGCAAGAGCTTTTTATTTATTTGGTTGCCAACAACAACTGCACGCAAACAACTGCAAAAACAATTTAGACGAAAAGCTCAGCTCGATCGGTGAAAACTTTACTGAAACGCAAATAAGGAATGTCTATATTTCTAACAGCAATTTAATAACAATACATCTCACGTTAACCGTTCAGACACAAAAATAAGGAATCTTTATTTTTTACATACCCAATAGGTGTTCAGATTGGCATTTTATATTAAAAAGCTAGGAAAGAAACAGAAGCGAAACATTCTACGTAACCCAAATACAATAAGCGAATCAGCTACACGTTGGCAAAATGGTGAATAATAGAAGTATCAATGCTAATAATAGTGGAAGCAAAACGGATAAAACAAAATCAGAGCAAAATGAAACTAACATGAAACAACAGCACAAGGGCAACAAGGTTGCACTGTCGAAAAAACAACGTAACGGACAGGGAACCAACTCCAACATTGCAGGTGAAACAAAGACGAAGTCATCCTCAAAAGTTATACACAATAGCACTGGTTCCACGAAGTCGCAGAAACCATCGTCAACCATCATCTTTACCAACAGCCACACTATCAACAAGAAGGGATTCCACACGCACCACCTGGATTTGCAGAAATCATTTAGGACTTCGCATCGAATTACTGGCAGCAGTTACGCCCAAACTGTGGGCAAAGATAGTGCGCCTGTCTATAGCAATAAGTATGCCACCCAGAGTGACAGTGACAGGTATAACTCCAAAAGTAATGACAATACTGTCACCTCAAAGGAATCGCGAAATTCAGAGCCGTCCCAAACGGTTGCCTCAGACAGTCTAAGTATTGCTCCGTCTGCAACATGCGTGAAATGCTCTTCCTCTTCTAGCAACCCCGGGATTATGAATGCCTTCAACCTCATTGGTCCGATAATCTTCAACAACAAACTGTACCGCAAGTCCAAGTCATATGCTGGTGGTAGTCGCGCTACAGGTACTTTCGTGGAAAAACTGCAAACTGGAAATAGCTCTAAACAACCTTATCGCCGTTCTTCTTTCGACCGCAATTTCGCTGAACGCAACAAGGATTTCGTCCCTATCGTTCCACCAGCGAGGCCTGTACTATCTTCCTCCAACATAGCCGCTGTCATTGCTGACACTGAAAAGTTGACGATCTTCGAGCTTACGGGAAAAGGTCGCACTTTATATCCCATAATGCAGGTAAACATTATACACTTTCTTCACTTTCTTAACCCATTCGTTAGTACTTTTTGTGCAACACATGTTCGAATAACAAACAAATCCTAGACATTTTCGCTCATGTGCGTCTGTGTAAATTTGTGGTATTTTATTAATTCATTGGCAGAGATGTACAAGTATATTAAATGTCACTATCTGAGATAAATATTTCTATTATATTGTTGTTTTCGAATTATTCGCCTTTAGTCTTTTATACTTGTGTTATTATAATTGAAATTAAAGCGAAAATTTAATGTAATTTGAAATCTACAAGAGGCCTTGAAGATGTTTCAAGTTAAAGTCAAGCCAAATAACACAAACTAGTACCATTTATGCAAATAGGAGATGATAAAATTGAAAACGCTTTAATTAGGCGCACATACATACGTATTTTGAAACGTGTTCTTAAGAACCACATACCGTCAAAAAGTGTATAAAAAACAAATTGAAAAATGTTATACTCGTTATTCCATTCATATTCATATTCCAGAATATTTGATACGATATGAATAGAATATTATTCGCAGAACCTGAAAATAAATTGGTTTTTTCAATCGCTTGAATTCTCTCAAGTGTAGACCCTTAATCAGAGCAGACATAACAATAAAATATAAGACAAATTCTGATTTTTGTGGATTGGAACTCATAAGTGTTGTCATTGTTACTATTTAATTACGATTTATTATTTTCGCATTAATAGCTATTACAAGTTTGCAACTTATACTTGTATGTAATTTGTACTTTCAATTTGCTTTCATGTAAATTGGTCAAGGGACACTCCCATAAAATAAAAGTTTATGACATTATATATAGGTTGAAACGTTGGGTGTGATTTAATATAAAGTAATTATATACGTTAGGATACTTTGTAGTTCCTTGTATATACATTTTCTAATTGTGGGGGAGCCTATAATGTGGGTGAGAATTAGTACAGGCCAAAGGTTAACACTTATTAGACCTCTTAGGATATATCTCTTGGATATATCTATTTTTATTTTGTTGTCAAGATGCGTATTTTTTTCTTAAATTCGGATATGAATAAATTTTATAATACAGGACTATTCCATTGGGAACTATCTTCTAGAATGAAGTTAAATGAAAAACAGTTTTCACAGCGAAAAAAAAAATCGATTTTGTTTAAAACAAGTTTAAATTGTTCCTTCCACATCACCACTTCCTATTATAACCCTCGAATTTTATGGCTTCGATTTCGATAATCCACGTGTTTTGTTTCCCATGCGAAATGAAGAATCAAGAGATTCGTATATATACCAAATATACCAATATACCAAATTGATAAAAATTGCCTCTCTTCGAAGAAGCAACTTTCGCTCACCACAAATATTGAATATTCATATATCTCACTCAGAGATGCTCCAGACACTGTAGGACAGTGGCTACATTTCTGATGTAAATAATACTGTATTGCACTGTAAATTTAGTTCCAATATCAGTTCACATTATGTTAAATAGTAAGTTTTTTTAAGCTTGGCAATCCTCCATGGAATTTTCTTGAGCATTTTTTTCCGGGTTGGCAGAATTTGCTTATTGTTTTGAAAAATACTATGCGCAACCCTGCATGGAATAAGACATAGAAAAAGAGACAAAGAGAGAGAGAGAGAGAGAGAGAGACAGAGAGAGAGAGAGAGAGAGAGAGAGAGAGAGAGCGGCAAACGAGCATAATGGAGATAAGTCAACACAGGGGAGAATAAACTAATTACAAATAAATTGTACTCTTTGCCGGTTGATGGTCGCTCTTTCCAACGCGTTATACTGATTCTTAGGATGCGGCGTGTGACGTCGCAAAAATAAAAGTGAAAACATACTAGATAGATGACAGCCGGTTGGATACATGGATCTATTCGCCCAGTCCAGCACCCATCACTATATAAGATTTAGCGAAAGAAGAGTTCGCACCTCCAGGGGTTTACAATATTTAGAATAGACTAGGTTTCGGATGTCTGTAGAGTCAGTGACTAATTAATATAAGGAGATAATTTCTCCGTAGAGAAGCATGCGTGGCTTGTGTGTATCATAAGAAAAACTATCCGACATGTCAAATACGAGTGTTTCTAAAAATATACAGATTGTTGGTTTCTACGACTTTCGAAATCAAAAGTATTACGAATATTGGACGAAATATTAGATTCGTATAGATAATATAGATAACATATCAACTTGCTTAAATATTTCCACTACTAAATTTTGATAAATTCTCTTTGTGTTGTACTCACGTTTTATAATTCGAAAAAACTTCGTCACCCAAAGCACTTGTACATTGCCCCAATAAGGACACATCGCTCAAAGTTTTTAACTTTCTTACTTCATATCAGGAAAATTTATTCGCTTTGATGAACCACATTTGTCATTTTTTATGTTTTGAAACTTGCCCGGCCTTTTATTGTAAAATTTTTTGAAAGGATCCAACACAATAAATAACAGGGTATATTGTGATGCTTTAAGCTGAAATGCACTGAGAAAATCGACAAACGACAGGTTGAAACTACGGTCAAATGGTAGGAAATAAAAACAACAACGCATTAAAATTCAGCACAATTGTGCCAACAGCTTGATTTAAATAAAATTAAAGCTATAATATCGATAGTAATTCATAATGTCCAGTTTGGTGAATACCTCAAAAATTGGATCATGTTCCATTCTCAGTGGTTTATTTACTCCTCTACTGCCATTCACTTAATAACAAACACCTAGTTTATGCATTTTTCACAATGCAGTCTACTCAAATTTAACTAGATGCACTTGGGTATCGAACTTTGCAGTACAGATGCAACGTTTATTATGTGAAATACGCTCAAAGCTCAAAGGCCAAAGTTACGCGATGTCGGAGAAGCCTAAAATTATGCAAACTAAATGTCGAAGTCTGATCTAAACGAGCATTGCAGAAAAGTTTACCTTCTGATTCAATGTAAAAATAACATGTCTCATATATTTGTCACAAACATATTTTGAGTAGCACTGAGAACATGTACATGCATGGAGAACCAGGAGCGACAGGGCGCCAAATACAAAGATTAGGAATAGCATCCGGAGTCAGCCCAACCTTAGTATTGCATGTCAGTGACAACGGTGTATTCGAATTTTCAGTGGCGAATTTGAATCTACCATGAGATAAGAGGGTCGAATGCATCTCCAAAACCGTTTTATTTTTCCAGCGTTGGTAATTAAACGTGGGTCTTTAATTGTTTCTTATCTTATTCTCGTATGCTGCAGTGAACTCCTGCTGACCCGTCGACAAGCGGACCCGGAATAGACTTAGGTTGGGACCGGTGCACACAGTATTGTCGACAACAACAGCGTAGATAGATGAGCGCACCACAAGTGCCTTCATAGTAAAAACACATGACATAAACTTCCAAAAATAAAACGCAATCTCTGCAGATCCTCTGGAGCAGAGATTATTTAGGAACTTGGTGTTTTTGCGCATAACTTCAAAGTCAAGGTCATCTAGATGTCAACGTAAACTTTGGTTTTTAAAAAACGCCCGATGAGATAAATTATTATAAATTTTATTATAAATAAATAATAATACTCATTACCACTCAAAATTGTTTGCACTTTACAAGTTGCAACTTTACAAGTTGCATTTTCAATTCATAGGCTTTTTCGTAAAGCTTTTTCTAAACAATGTCAAATGTGGATGATATTCTCGTTACTTTACATTTTCTGATCATTTTGTATAAAAGTTTGATCATAGTGCTTTTGGGAACTCCTTCGTGTATCATTCAAAATTTGCGGCATTATGCATTTTTCCGATAAGTCATATATGCAGCTGATAATATGCTTCTTGATATTTATTGGAATGGCAACGGATGTATATAGCGCGATATGTTTTTAATGTCTTTTAGTAATATTCTTCGAATTGTTTGAATGTAATGTCAACAGAAACCGTTAGAACTTCAACGGAAATTCAAAACAACGTTCAGTGCCTACCAAATAACATGTTGTTATATTATAAAATTTTTATAAAAATATCAAATTTGAATTCCTTTTAGTTAGCATCGGTTAGCATCATCCAAGTTATGATCTAGGTCTGAATTTCGGCTAATGGTGTAGGAAACTTATTTGATGAAGAAATCATGAATAATGAATTCATGAATCTGTTATTGCTGGAGGCTACGTGGAGAAGGAACGTGATCGGTTCCTCGTCATTTTAGTATTGGTAATAGAATTGGTAATTGATTACCAGTTACTGCCAAGTACTGGATTGCATGTTCATTAGCTTGCAATTTGACGCTTGCTTAGCACTGACTTTTAGAGATAGTTATTAAGCAAATACAAATCACTATGATCTATAGTTCCGTCTTTACATCGGATTCTCTTTATTTATTGAAACACTATTCTGTACATTGATTTTAGGTTTCCTAAAGGTAACATAAAATATATTAATACAATGAAGCTGGCATATATGCCCAGCCCAATAAAGCCCGGGTCGTTTTGTTTGAGTTTTACCTTCTTAAAAATCCAAATGTTTTTGGGTTTTTACAATTTGCAGTAGAATAATTGAAATAATAAACTTTGAATTTAGTAGGTGCTATATAACAAAATGTAAATCTTTTCGGTCTTTGCAATTCTTTAAAATTTTTAATCTAGTGGGCACTGAACTTTGTTTAAAATTTCCAACACAAGTTAGCATTACATTTCAAAAATGGAAAGAATATTCCAAAAACAAATTTAGAACATATCGCACTATATATATGTCATTTGGCATATCAAGAAACATATCATCAGCTGCATATATGGGTTATCGAAAATTAGGCATTATGCCGCAAATTCCGAAAAGACTTCATTCAGACTTTTATAAAAAGTTATCAAAAAATAATATTATTTTAATTATAAGAATTGATCGTTAAGATTGAATAATATTTTCAATTAATCTGATTGTAATATATTTTAAACTAAATAAAATACAATTTTATAAAACCCAATAAGACCAACAAAAAAAAAATCCAACCCACCGCGCTTTTTTTTTAACGGGTTTTTTTCAGCCCTGGTAAATTCAAATGAACAGCGGCGAATAAAATTAGGAGCATTCGGGTACAAAGGACTGAAGGTAATTATTGGAATACTTATAATCCAATTATAAATATAGCTGGTACAAAGATCGATGTTACGATGATCAATTTTTCGGTAAACAATGATGTAGAAAATTTGAGAATCATCGTAAATATCAAAATTTTGAGTTTAATTGAAAAATGGTTCAGACGCAAATAAACCGACCAATCGACATTCCACTGAGAGCGTTTAATTGAAATCTTGGCTGCCACTCCATAGTAGCATTCCCAGTCCAGTCGATTACCAATTGTGTAGTTTCGGGTTGTGAAGTTCCTAGGATTAGGCCTTACGCGAGTCGATACGACCACATTCAAAAAGTTTTTGGATTTTTGATGGTGATGGCTGCTTTTTCTCTGTTTGTTGTCGGGTAATCATTCCACATACCCGCACTTGATACAGAAAATGTCTGAAGCATGTCTGATTTGCAGAATACCAGCCAGCGTCAAACACGTTTTTTATTTCATCACTTAATTCGTAACCTGATTTAGATGAAAACACCGTCAACGCAACTAGTGCTACGAGTTACATAGATAAAATAAATAAAGCTTTCGTGTTTTGAGAGGAGGTATTGTAGTGTCCATTAGTGTAAAGCATCTTACAGAGAAGTAGTATAAAAGATCCAGCATGGTATAGTAGTTTGATCCCGCAATATTTAAATATAGATCTCATCCAGCTCCCAACTTCTAGTTCTTTGATGGAAGCATCGTGACGCGTGCGCACATTATTTTTGTGTACGATAGTATTGTATCTTTGTTTTGAGTAAAGATAAATATACAGCAATAGATTAACATCGAACCGAAAAAAAAAAAAAAAAATTGGTACTGCCTTCAGCAAGGTCGTATGCTAATGTTTGCCAGTCGAATCAGCACTTAGTCAATGCTTTTTCAAGAGAGTAGCCTCGCCAGACCCTTCATTCCACCGATCGCATCAATCTGGCAACTTGTTGTAGTTCTGACTAAAAAGCTTGTTCTGCCTGTTCGCTCTGAACGACGGAGCATATTTCGTTTATATCTTAGCACACTTTCGAATTCCGAAACTTTACTGTAGCGTAATACAAACCGGAGGCTAGCGAAGGCCTCGACTAAATATCAATCCAAGCCACAGATTAAAAGTTGTGGTATATTTCGATTGTTTAGGTTAACTACTTATTTTGGAAATTAACGTATGTTATTCTGTCGGATTTTTTCTAGGAGAGATGTAGTGTTTTAGCAATTTGATTATTTTTGTTATAATGAATAAAAGTTCAACGTATTCAAACCCTGATACAATTAAAAAAAAGTGAGTCTATAAATGGATTTCTTTTCGGTTTGAAGGTACGACCGAAAGTTTATAGATACATATAACGCGATTTCTGAGTTTGCCTGACCTGAGGTGGTCCTTGGTTCTAGATACCCAGTTGTCGCTTGGCTTCTCTATACCATTCGACCGCACCCAAGAGTAACCCAGCTACATATCTTTTGAAAACTGCTTTCAAATTCTACACTGCCTTACGAGCACAGATTAAAAGATACGTAACTCCTGACAGATGTCAAAGTTTTGTCATTTTATGGGATATATACTAGCTCTATAAACTATAAAAGATTTATATATAAACCTTATATTTAATCTTTATTAATAGTCATTACAAATACAAAACATAACTATAATTGAAATCAGATTTCTTTGCATTGACATTGGGAAATTATTGTTTGGTGAAAAAAATCTGGGCTCTTTTAGGTAAAGAATTAATAATCAGAAATATAATTTTACTTTCTTTTGGTTCATATGGGTTCTATGCCTTGCGAGTATGTATATTTTCACATACACTTTAAATAATTTCACAACCAGATGTTGTTATATTTGCTGCCCAGTGCACCCAAGTTAAAGTGTAAGGCGTGATAGGGCAAACCAATGTTTCAGACTAAGAAGGATTAATAGTAGTCTTGCTTCAGTTGCTTACATGAAGTCTACAATGCGAAACGCCTATGGTGCGGCTGGTTTACAAAACCAATCGGCACACTGAAGGAAAATTGTATGCCTTTGCTTCAGCAAGTTCAACAATTATAAAAGCAAGCAGTGAAGCCAAACCTTCCATGTGAAGTTTTAAATTAGAATTCGATGGATGTCGCCACTCCCTCGTCTCTCTGTCTGCTCCGTCCTCCAACTTAAACACTCAATGGTGGTGCCGAAGCGAACTGGAAAGATTAGTTTTAGTTTCAAGGACTTTCGGTGGACATTCACTTTTCTGTCACTTGTTCTGCAAGCAAGCGAACGTTGGTTCCAATCTCGGCAGTAGTGCGAGTGGAGATATAAGCAACCGACTACGAAAATCGACAGACCGACTGAGAAGCAGTCAGAGCAGCTGGTTCCAAACCAGACTAGGTGAGACAAGGCGAGAGGGCACTGAAGACTGTGAGACAGTAGTCCACTACACACAAATATATTAAACTTTCAAAAACTCGATTTTTAAATTTTCGATGTAGTTGTAGTTATTCGGGTCGACAATGGCACTTATTTTCAGTAGTCACTCCCACCACAGACGCCAGCCGATCTATGCTTTTCGCTTCCCACTGTCGGCCAACCGCAATGTGCAATGTTGCAACTCCGAGAGAACTATTCGTTCATCCCTAGGGGTGGCTGAATCGCAGCGCATTTAACTAGGTCGCACCAATGCTGTGTATTGATCTTCGCAAGAGCGGATCCGTCGTGGTCATAATATCGAATTCGATGGTTTGTTGTTGCTACTGTTCAGGTTCTTTTTCCAGTAGTGGAGTATTGAAGTACATATTTTTGGTTACGCAGCGCTTAACAGTTAAATTTTAACCATTTGCTAGTGATTCATATCATATGAGCATCGAAAGCTTTCCTTCACTCGAACCTTCATACACAAGGGCTGTGGATTGAAACATATGTCCGATGGTCAATGCTGGTTGGGTGGGACAATATTATTCAATCTTATTAAATTGCTTATAATAATAAAATTGCTTGATAACTATCAAAGTTTAATACAGTCCTTTTGAGAACTTTTTCGTATATAATTCTGAATTTGTTTCAATGAAAATTTGTATATTATTTTGTATTGTTTACACGAAAAATAATTGTAATGCCTGTTAGATTCAAAGTTTCAAATAAACTACTGTAGATACAAAATACTAAATTAGTTCTTTACTATACGATTTATTTCAATTATTCCACATGTACTTGAAAAAACTACGGACCCGTCCCCAAACTTTCAGAGCGGGTTTGAGACGAATTACTGAGACTAGATTCTTTCTTTTTTTAAAAAAGTAGTTTGTAGAAAAACCCTAATTTTAAACCCAAAAATACACATATGTATTTTAGTGGCACTGGTATACTCGGTATTCGAGTATTCGGTTGTAGCTTTTTGATGGTATGTTATGAAAATCTGGGCTTCTCGATGTACACGGCTTGTCGTGCGAGTTCTCGAACTCTCTTTATTCTTTGTCTCTACAGTCTTGCGCATCGGCTCTCATTACTAGTCCACTCGACAAAGGACGAGCTTTCGAGCAGATTCTATGGTTTGAGTGGGATCGACTGAGTTACGCGCTATTGTCGTTTGAAGAGCTACAATTCGAACATGCAACAAGCGTCACCCGCGGCGTAATTTCCGTGCTGCTTCTGTTCCTGCCCGTCAGCCCCATTTACTCAATATCAAGAGGGTTGGTTTTATGAATGAACGAACTAATTCGGACCTCCCGCGCTTATGAATGGATGACGTAGGTGTGCAGTGTGACGTCAAGCAGTGTGTATCTCGCGGTGCCATACCTGAGGCGTACGGGGTCTAGACTCTGTGTGGGCCCAAACACTAACTTATGCATACTTATGCATCAAAGGAGACAGAGTGGGCAATTCCCATTCAAGTAAGTCATTAATTCGGTCTCTATAGAGACAATTTAAGTTCAGTTCCTGGCGGAAGCGCTCACCGACGTCCTGCTGTTATTACCATGTCCACACGCACCAAAGTGCACCGAAGGATATTTCATCATTAATTTCCATCGCTTGCGACTGCTGTTCCTTCTTATGACCGTCCCAAGGAGTTATGTGCTTGTGGAAATTTTGGAGATAATGCTTGCATACGCTGCAAATATTAATATTTTCCAGATTCAGGTTCGGGACATGTTTGGGGATCTATTGGCTACTACACCTTAACCGTAACTCTGAATGTAGGTCGCTCAGAGTTATTCGTAAATGGTTCCAGGTTTCACTAACAGTAATAAAAATGTGTGTCTATGGAGACTGATTGCTACAGTGGCTGTTCTCGGAATGTATTAGGTTTCTTTGCATCTGTACTCGATTCGTAAACGATGGGAGGTCGTTTGTATTGGACAAGAACTGTATCGTCCTCCACCATGAAAATTCGCATAGATTAACCTGCACTTTAAGTAAGATTACATAGAACGCGACTATATGAGATTTTCAATTCGCTCCAGCCTAGAGTGCAGAGGCTGAGTGCAGCGCAGAAAATACGTTGCCGGTCGATTTCTGCTGTCCAGTTTGTCTGTCTAACACTCTTTGTTGGTGCAGTCCATATAGTTGTAGTGAATACTGTGACGGCATTTGTTTTGTTGTTGTTGTGCTTTCAACTCAGTTATTTTACAATTTTGAAATTCATACATGTATGCATTATAGTAAATTGTACGTCGGTTGAAAGAAATCGAAAGCAAGGTCTTTGCTTGAGAAGCGGAGCGCTAACAGGTGCGTACTATGGGCTGGTTGTTGACCCGCTTGAAATGTCGAAGGGTCCGACGTCGACTGGAGGATGGTAGATCCATCGAAATCCAAACGACAACCCCGGTTCTCATTACAGGTGAGAGAAACCATGGTCCAGTCACATGGCGGAGAAATGAGTATGAACCAAAACCGTCTTAAAATAGCTAGTAAACTTATGTTTCTCCTTGTCGGTTTAGTCAATTGTTTACAATATATTTCGTTCCCATTGCCTTGTTGTTGCAGCACTAGGAAGCCCCTAATAGTACGCCTGACTCGTCTTCTCGACTTGTACCTTTCGATCTAACCGTTGTTGGCGCACGTGGATGTTTTGCTTCGCGGAATGGCATGACCTTCGAAACCTAATTAGAATCGATGCAGGTGTGGGTGTGAGTGTGCCGTTGATGTTTTGCGGTCGTGATAAGCGCCTGTTCCATCTCATAGAGACTATAAAACTCAGATGAATTTCACACCATCGGGGTCTCCTGAAATGCCGCGCGTTGAATCCGAACAGGTAAATTTCTGACAACCAAAGGGAAATGAAAATGAGTGAGTTTTTGTTAGGTCGCTTTAATCTCTAATCAAACATCGACTGCTCAGGAATTTCTTGTTGCGAA
This sequence comes from Coelopa pilipes, assembly GCA_947389925.1. Classification (NCBI taxonomy): domain Eukaryota; kingdom Metazoa; phylum Arthropoda; class Insecta; order Diptera; family Coelopidae; genus Coelopa; species Coelopa pilipes. The sequence continues at coordinate 28,355,841 of OX376698.1, read as the reverse complement.
CTTAATTTAAGTAACTGGAGTGGAATCTCGGCCGTGGAGTTTCCGATCTACGCCCGATTTTAAGATGGGGGTCCGCCTGGTGGCCGTTCCTGCGTGCCCAAACAAAGTACGGGAGTTTGTCGCTCGGCGACATCTGGCGCCACCTGCTGCCAGCCATACTGCTAATCTTCGGGCTACCCAGGTTCGTAAATCCACGACGTATTAGGTTCTGTCGAAATTCATGCAGGAAAATGAAGAACGCATTCGCTGTTCTCGGCTTGGAAGACTTCGACGTGACCATTCTCGTTTTACCTACCATTCTTGATTTTGATCTGAGTCCAATAACCAAAATGAAACTAAACAGAATCGCAGTGAAAAAAATCGGAACAAATTGATTGACAGGGGATAAGTCAGGTTCTGATAGTGAATCCCAGGTTATTTCGGGTGAGAACGCAGAGTGGTCCTCGTTACCAAGTGGCATGCACACGAGCATTTGACTAATTGTACCTGTAGTTTCGCATCTGGTTGCCTCTCGCCGTTGCTTGCGTAGAGGGTCCGGGAATCATGACAGTTCGATGGTTAAAAAATAGTTGCATTTCGAAGTACCTCTCGAGCTTCACAATGAGTTGCATTATTTAAAAAGTTTACTTCATCGCATCGTATCCAAGCTGTTTATTTCTTCAAATTTGTTACTAGCCCTATTAATGTTTATTGTGGTTTCGATCGCTGTTCAGTCGGTCTGTTGGTCGATCACTCACTTGTACATTCCATAAAAGCATGTCTAAATACTGAAAACAACAATTACAACCACATCAACAATATAGTCGCAACCACAACTACAGCAAAAAAACGATTGTAACTACAAATACAACATGTATCACAACAAGAACAAGATTGCCGACATTTGTTCAAAGAAAGAGACGAAAACAAAAGCTACACATACACATACGTATGTATATCTATGTTAAAAAGTGCAAAACAAAAGCTATATATATGCTTGGTTATTTTATGTATCTGCGGATTTGATAAAACATTCGAAAGCTCGACTGGACCCGGCTCTGGTCGGCTGGGATTGAGTCGACGCACTGCGCATTCGGCACTGCTGTGACGTAATTCTGTACTCAATGAAAGCTTTTCCGCCCCTTACGCGCGCCTCTCGATTTGTCATTGGAAAATAGGACTGAAAGAGTCGACGACGTTTGCACCTCTGCCAGGTTTCGGTACTTGACGTACGGTGTTCCGAAGAGTGAGTAGAGGTAGACTTTCTCCTCCTTCGGTCACAATATGTTGCAAAACAAAAAACGAAATGTGGAGACTGCCAACGTTGACCGCTTCAGTTCCACATGGCAACTCGTTCGAACTTATCTCTGGAAAGACAAGCCACCACCAGCAGCAGCAAACATTACCAAGATACACCAAAAGTCCACCAGACCAACCAATCATATTTTCCCTTGTGTTTCGAAAACAAGAGCTTTCCCTCCGGAGCCTCCCGCTGCTCGTCGTCACTGCTGATTCGCAACTGCTGACGTCGACGTTTTGCAAAAGCGCTGCGAGCCTCGCAATGCTCGCACGGACTCACATACACACACAGCACCTCTCAGTATTCACTCAACCGAGGCGCCAAGTAGCACAACCAAGAGCTTTTGCTGTTGCTGGCTCCTAGACGTTGTGCGGTTGGTGTCTACTTCTGTGCTTGGGCCTGTGTTCGTGTATAGTCGTGCAACAGTATGCGTGTGTAACTGCCTTCATGCAGTTCGTTCCGTTGGCTTCGCTGTCTTCACTCAATTAGTGAACTAATGAAACCATCTCGCGAACAGTCAGTCGTTCCGTGAGTGTGACCGCGTACGAAAGCGAATACTAATCAGTGCGCTTAGTGCGTTTCTTGTTCCACAGGGAGCTCCATACACACATTACCAAAAGTTTGAAGAGCTCTAGTGACTGTCGCTGCTATCGTTATGAAGTTGTGCATAATAAAAGTATATTTGTAGTGTTTTTCGTGCGATAGACCCATGCGAACGCAGTTTATTGGTTTTGTTTCACCTTAGAAAAGCCGTAGCAAACGAAACGACTGCTTCAGATACACACTCAGCTCGTGGCATAGAATCTACTAGAAGTTCCTCAAACAACGTCCAAATCGAACCAAGCTGTCCCGACCCAAACAAAGCAGACCACGACCTTTGACTGCGCACTTTGAGCTGACGACATACTCTCACGACCGACTGTGCATTGCAATCTGTTGGCATTTCACTAGACTGTTCTCGAATCCGCTCGCACAGTCCCGCAGAAAACGAACCGCGACACTTGCAAAGAAGTAGAAACGTAGGAGCTCGCCGCGACAGACATATGTTTGCATTCAATAGAGGAGAGGTCAGACACGAACGTTTAAGTTCGCAAGTTCGAGGACTCTTATAAGCTCCGTTCCGCCAGATATATCTGCATATTTGCCGGACTGAACGTCTGTCATAACCTAAAACTAAAACCTTCGTGAACGCCCGGGACACAAACTTGCCATATGTCAAGTTGTGTCCATCCTCCTTTCTGATTATACTTTCTGACTGCGTGTTTTTGAAAAAAGAAAACTAAAAATCGAAAAAATAAGATTTTAAGTAAATGCAATTCAAAGGTATCTATATATGTAATATACATCTATTACATAAATATATATATATATATATATATTACAATAGTATATTATAATATATATGTGTGTATGTATCCGACAGAACGCAACACTTGACTAGTATAGAATAGAAACCAAAAAAGCAGCTTTTAGTTTGAATTCCGTGTAAAGCTATCGTGAACTACACTTGCCCACTGGCATCTAATCTAATCCGAGGACGCCCACGCCTACGTCATTTCCGAAAGCCCACATCGACATTCGCACGTTTCGCAGTGTGAAACCACAAGATTCAGAGCCATTACTCGAACATACGTACTTAGTGCGAAGTCCTCTGAGAAAAGTGCCAAAAGTACCAAACACCGTCCGCGTGATACAGACGAACTGAATCGGACTACGATTGCTCGCGATTAGCAGTCGATTCGTGGCACACGGAACTCAAAAGGCATTCTTATGAAATCGGAAAGTCGGACCGAGTCCTACAATGATAAGGTAACATGATTCCTTCGGTCTGCATTTCATATATACACATATCTGTCAAATCATTATAATCGAACATATGAAAGTCGCTCAAAGGCCATTAGTCCTCTGCTTTCAGGGTCAAATGTGAATATGTTTATACCCGTAGTACTCTTAAGTGCGTAGTAAGTGCATTAATTCATCATCGTTTTGGACTAGGCCTACATCCAATCTGTCTCGCCATCAAGTGCTGCCGAAGTGCCATGAACAGATGGTGAACATTTTCTCGAAACGTTCTCCACCACTCCCACACATACCTTTTCATCTTTGCGGGAGGTTTAAGTGTGCTCGTCGCCAGGGGTGACATAGTTTTAACATTTCACATGCCAAGCTGTTTAAACACGAACACACTGGAGAAATGAACTCAATCCATTCCCCTCTTCGCCCGCATTTGCGTTACACTTGCAGTTACAATTGACACGTCAATTAAAACAATTGCTGTTTCCACTGTGAAAAATTATCAACACACGATGAAAAGTCCCAACAGTGCAGTCGTCAATACCAGGCTCAATTGAATTGAATTTTATTTATCATGTAGTGAGTGCAGTGTGTATACACGTGTCTGCCAGCCCCTCTGGTCTAGACATGTCCCAGTAGGAACTGCAGATTCTATCCAGAAAGGCTCTGGTTACATCCACTGGGGAATATTTCACGTGCTGGAAATATTTCGCTGTATTCATCTAGTTCTGAGTTTAGATTATTAATATCAGTATAATTAAATAATTAAAGTAATTTGAAGTTAAATTAATTTCGGCAATCAATTCTAGAATCTACATAAATAATAAATATATATTTATTCTCCTGAAGTTCAATGAACTTAGGCTCGACTCGTCGTCGTTGACGTTCATACATAATTTGCCTATCAGTACAGCCAATGACCAATACACGTGCTGGCACACTTCCGAGAGTATCTAGTGGTAGGAAAGAGTATGTGCGATACATCTGGGGGAGTAGATCATGGGTTTACGGTCCAGTTTCGACCTAGTCTCGCTGTCATATGCTCACAAATGCCGGACACAAACGAACACCTGCACAATACACAAACAAAAACAAGTGTCATAATTAAATTAAGTTAAATTAAATTGGATCCAAACTGACTGCGCAACTGCACTAAAAATGTAAATCGATGATCTTACGGAAGATAAAAATAAATTCGACACACGAACACTCATACTAAAACATATGCGCATTGTGAAGGAAAGAGAACAGGGCAAGAGGTATCGAGATTACTTGTTTGGAGAGCAGAAGCATGTCTGAATTTAAAGGGAAACATTGAGAATAAATCTGTGTGCTGCGTCAAAAAGCGAAGGAGAAGATCTACGAAAATATGGTTGTATTCTGTATTGTCATTGCGAGTGTGGAATGAAATCTTTACTCGCGCAGAGATATTTATATCGGACTGAATTCTTTCCGATTTGGTGCATTTATGTATAAAGAGCTCGTTTCATTCCGAGTGTTATAATTCATAAAGAGGTTTTCTGAACAAGTAATCGAGCGGTCCAGACAACCAGGCCCGACCAGACAAACGAGTGTATTCGTTTCGAGACCCGTTTCAAAACTTGCTGATTACATTCCTATTTTCTGTATACAACAATACTATACTATTGCCAAAATATCAAAATTCAGGGCTCATACTCCCATTAAAACCATACAACGAAATTAGTCGACGCAGATCAAAAATTGTAAAGTATACGTACATACACTTCGAAGGATTGGTAGATTTCCAAACCAGTTCAATTTGTTCACCAACTGCCCGGATCTAGGGTCAATGGGCTCGAAACAGCCCACACGTTTGGCGGACATCGGCCGTGGAATGTTGCACCAGTTATTGACGGACGGTGTTGCAATTGACAGTGAGGCGCAGCCTATTCGCATTTTATCGATCCGATTCAAATGGTAGGAATGAAATGGACCTGAGTCGACTCGACTTAACGCGATTGGTATCGGATTCAACTTATTAATCGCCTGGCTGTAAAATATTTGATTAAATTCATTTCCAATTATTTCTGCCGCCGAGCGCACGAATTTATCCAAGCTCCTTTCACTTTTCTTTAAGTTGTATCTGTGCGGTGGTTGCCATGTATTGTCTATTGCCATTTTCTATTCGTTCGTTCGTCAGTCTATGCGGCATCCGACTGGCAGTGCAACGCAGTAGCCTACTCCAGTGCGCCCTGTCGCACGGTTTTGTTTGCAGTTCATCGGAACACGGCACGAATTCAAACCATTCTCTTTGACTCGTGGCCCGAGCAACCCAGTTGTACCTGCAGCACTTTGGTTGGTTGTTGCAAGAAATCTAGTCGCTCTTAAGCCTCCCGTCGAAAGTTGGTCTCACAACTGCCGAGTAAAAATTTGTTTGCTGTAAATCACGTATCGAAGCTACTATGAGGTAGCGTTGATGCTATCGACAACACAAATTCATCATCTTTGTTTTTCACACAATTCAAGTTCCCAGGACTTCTTGAATGGATTTCAAGGAATTTTTGTTTATGTAATCTATGTGTGTTGTGTTATATTTAGTATTTCAGGTTCGACTTATACTCCTCACTAGATTTCGTTTCGTCCCTTAATTGGCGGCATGTGCCATAAACAATTATTTAAGTACTCAGAAATTCACTTCACAGTTACATGATAGTAAGCTATCCACTCCGGGACTCCAGTGAGGCGTCAAAGTGCCCGTATTTCTCTTATTTTTATTCGTCAACATCGCCTTCGCCACTAGTTTCTTATGGGAACGTGGGGTCGTTTCACAATCCAGGGGTACCCATGGCTGCACAACCTGGAAGCAGCGACCGTAGTCGACCACGTGCGCTATCAGCCCAGTTGGAGCCGTCAAACGTGTCAAAGGAAAAGTGAAATTAATAAGCGGAAATGAACAAACCGAAAAACTTTTCGATTTCATGCGCGCCAAGCAGTTAATTATGCAGACGATTCACCCCAGAAGTGAACAAAACCGTTCACTGAACTTTTCGAGCAGCGAAGCAAGTGCTTTTGGCATTGGGATACACGTCAGTCGGATATCTTGCTCCCCTTCTACACCAAGTACATGAGCGAATTAGCCTCGATGTGAATGGGAAGGGTGTGAGAGTCCACTAAGGCACATGATATAGCCGTGCCTTCTTAATTGCGAGAAATAAAGCATCGGCACAATACTAAACTGTATAAATCATGTTTGTATGTATGCATATATAAAACTAAGGAGTTTAATGAATATTTGTTCGCCCTATTGAATAAAAATAAGGATCATGAATATTGGTCCAACTCAAGATCGAATTAAGGATACGGAGACTAATCACATTTGAATCGAGGATTGATATACTTTGCCGGAATGTATGAAGGCATGTGTTATGTAAAGATTGTAAATTGTAGCTAAAAATAATATTGAAAACCAAGCCTAGGACTAGGACTACAAGTCTCACACATAGGAAACATGAAATAACATATTTTCAACTGTCGTCCTCGCCGGAGGTTGTGTTTCCGGAAGGGAACAGAAAAGAAAGCCTTGCCGAAATTCCCCTGCTATAATGGTGAAAAAGTATATATTATTCAAAATAATAATTCTGAAGAAGCATTATACACCGATCAGTGTCGGTGAACGATGTGGATCATCCAAGAGCGTCGATGGGCGGGGTTTGAATTAAAAAGTGAAATCGACCAAAAAAACGTGCAGGCTAGCTGTACCAAAGAAAAGAATGGAAGTGGTCAACGTCTCCATGCTGGACTTAAAAGTATCACGGAAACGGTTGAACTTGCCGGGAACTTAATTCAAATGCATAGCAGCAGGTGCTTGTGCGGGAGAATGCCATCAACATAGATACTCGTGACTGGAATTGGTCAAACAAAAATAATTTCAAGCGCCTCAGCGCTGACCCACCACGGACGCATACAAACTATACCGGCAGCTCGGTTTAGCATTTGGGTCGCATTGCATAATTGATATTTGGGAGATCGAGGCTGATTCTGTTCGTAAGTGTGTATTGAAACTATGTATGTGCATAGGAGTAGAAAATCATTCTTCTTTGGACCTTGACAAATAGCCTGTGCAAGAATATGAAGCGACATCGACACCACGCTAGATCACACAAAACTGCTGATGTGAGAAAACATCCGTTTCACGCGGTTGCGTGTCAAACGCCCCTTCCACCAGTTCAAACGATGGACCGAATCTATTGTTTTTACTTACACCATGGAAAACTTCTCGCATATAGTTATATTATTCTCTTCACCGCCAACCACGTGATTTTAAAGTAGTATCGTCGATATCGGTTTAGAGTCAGAGCTCGGGCAATCATATCAACGTCCAATCAAATAAACGACGCCGACGGGTGTTTCGGGTTAGATCCGGCTTCGCGTTGATTACTGAAATAACAGAGGTATAAGCAAATGACATGTATTCAATATTCTAATTTTAACCCCATTCGTTCTCCTATCCCATGCCCAACAAACCAAGTACTGAGCCCATACATAATTATATATAATGTATATATATTCATATCCAGCTGAAGGTTTTCGACATGGGTGGAGTGCGAAATCTAAGCGGGCTTAATCGCTTAAAATGTAATCTTCAGTTTAGCAATATGCAATCTACTGACGCGTGACGCAGTAGAATGGCAATGGCATGGTGATCCTCCTAACTAGATATGACTGCACAACCGAGTTGAACTCATATATCGAAGACATGATCGCATGATCGAAGACAACATTTTTCGATAGTGCCCTGGGATATGTTTTAATGGTTGTAGTTGACACGTGGCAAATTCATCACTTGCAATCGCATAGCAAATGATGCAATGCACTGCACTGACGACTCTAATTGGTTTTTCGTATTCGTTGCAACGATTGACATATAATACTTCCGTGTGCCATAACGACATGATGTGAAGGCGATGATTTTGGGCGAAAATAGATCTGATTCAAATTTGATCTGCCACTCGGTCGGCAATTACAATGTGAAGCGTTTTTTCAGTTGGTACTTGGCATAATCGTTACGATGGCAATATATCATGCCGTGCTCATAAGATTCATGTTGTCCCATTAGTTGTTAGTGGCCTCGGGTGGTTGTTTTTACACGGGTTATTTTTGACGAATCAATGCATGATATCAATATCCACAACATAGAAAAATAAAATAGACTTTTATGGACATCCAGATATTTGTCTTAGACGACAAAAGGTTATCCTTTTTTCATATCGCCTCAGGTTATTTCCTACTGGTTACTGACCTCAGTTGTAATTCCTTGTTCTAGTCGTTTGCTGAAATTGTTTTTGTTGTTGTCGAAGACATCTATGCTCCGTGTGTGCGCGAAATGTATCTGAAAACCAGCACTTGCTAGCTATTATTGGGTCATGGTCGCCGTCATGGTCTGCGACTGTATCGGTATCAATCTCGTCGTTGTAAATATATGTGGTACTACGGTTTACGTTCTTGCTCTTGTCACAAGTTGTTTTTAATGACGCTGCCCCAGTTTACGTGGAATAGTGAATTTCTTCTTTATCCACACTTGCTAAGAAGACTGCTCCACGCTGTACGTAATGCCAATAAAGCCAGGGAATTTTAATCGAGACAAAATTCTTCTATGTATATATGTAAAAGTATTGTCCTTGATTTTAACTTACTTATAAAAATATTTTCTCATTGCATTTCAGTGCGGGACACTAGAGGCTCCCGATTCATCGTATCACCAGCAGAGATCACACAGAATGGATGTGTTTCAAATAGACGACGGCTTCCATTCGGATGGGGGCACCGATACCCCACCGCCCTCACCTAGTTCGGGCTCCTCCATAGCCTCGACATCTGACCACGGTTCGCTGGAGAGTGTCGACACAGGAGGCGCCCAGCGATTGGCCGTCTTGTCGTTTGAACAAGTGCGAAAGCTTAATGACGTCATGGACGAAACAGTGGCCATCCACGGACGTGGAAATTTCCCTACACTTGAAGTGAAATTAAAAGACTTAGTTAACTTAGTGCGGCGCAAGTTGGAGGCAGATGTGGGCTCCGGCGGCGCCGGTGTGATAGTCAAAGACATACGCTTGAATGGTGGAGCAGCTAGTCATGTTTTAGCTTCCGAGGATCAGCCATACAACGATTTGGATCTAATATATGCCATCGAGCTTAGCTCATCGCGCCACTTTGATCGTGTTAAAACAGCGGTACTGAATACCCTATTAGATCTTCTGCCGGAGGGGGTGTCGAAGCGACGGATCATGCCATGCGCCCTTAAGGAGGCCTACGTTGGCAAAATGGTGAAAGTCAATAATAACAATGATGGGGATCGCTGGTCTCTCATATCTCTCGGCAACTCCCCTGGTCACAAGAATGTCGAACTGAAGTTCGTCGACACAATGCGTCGTCAGTTTGAGTTTTCTGTAGACTCCTTCCAAATTGTATTAGATTCGTTGCTGCTCTTCTATGACTGCGCAACTCTGCCTATCTCGGAGAATTTCTACCCGACCGTGGTGGGCGAGTCGGTATATGGCGATTTCCAGGAGGCGCTATACCACCTACAGAAGAAACTGATCTCAACACGACAGCCGGAGGAGATACGAGGCGGCGGTTTACTCAAGTATTGCAACTTACTTGTACGAAACTACAAACCCGTTGACCCACAGCGAATTAAAACTCAGGAGCGCTATATGTGCTCGAGATTCTTCATCGACTTTCCGGATATCAACATACAAACAGTCAAACTGGAGGCGTACCTACGAAACCATTTTTGGGGAATAGATGAAGAACCTTTACAATATCAGTACCTGATGCATTTACGCGAAGTGGTCGAAATGTCGACCGTTTGTCTCATGGCGCATGAGCGACGACAGACCTTATTGTTGATCCAGTCGCTGGCAACACAAGTATTATATAGAGAACAGCAGAAGCACCAGCAGGCGCAGGCGGAAGAGCAATATCATCAGCAACAGAAACTACATCACCAACAGCAGCAAAAACAGGTTGCCGAAATGAAACCACAATCAGTGGGCGTTGTATCTGTTCAGCAGCAACCGCAGCAGATATATTTACATCAGCAGACGCAGCAGCAGCACCAGCCACAATCGATGACTACAAGTACAGCATTATGTTGCCCATTGCCATCAACCACAACGATTGTGGACTCAAAACAGCAACAACAACAGCAGCAGTCTGTCACAACGTCATCGGTACCACAGACAATACACATTCAGGCGGGACCACCGGGCTTAATCTACGCCAATGGCGTTTACTACGCTCCCGTGATTCCAACGACGATTTGCACATGCAACTCGACCTGGCTGAGTACGTGATTAAGTTTCCTGCCATCAGTAATTATCGATGCGCAAACCACTCCATCGACATCCACGCCCATAATCCAACCGACAACAATTCAAATATCTTCAGCGGGTACATCAAATTTATCTTTTACGTTTCCTTATCATATATCAGCAATACCCGCGGCAAAAATAGGCATTACTAGCTGTCCATTTAGTTCTTCCGATCTGCATACACGCCCACCAACAAAAATGTAACAACGTGCAGTAACTCCAACAACTCCCCGGAACTAGATCAAGGCGGATGACCAATACTGGCTTCTTAGCCGAGTGCACACGTTATTTGCAAACACTTGATACTTCGGTTGTTCTACGATGAAATACCGGTTTATGTGTACAAATCAATTCAATTCTGTCTTGAAGAAGAAGTATGTCCACTTGATTTTTCTCGGAAGACAGAGGTGTCAACGCAGTGTACAAAACTATTTAACATTCGTTATTTTGATTTCTTTAATTAGTAAACATTTTTAAAAATAGTTTAACATCTTGTTATATATGTATATATATATATGTATATATATATATGTATATATATATATACAATATACATCAATATACATATATATATATATTATCCCACACAAGAAACAATATATTTCAGTTCGAAATAAACACATATGCATTAATTACGATGTACAGTGAACACCAGTTTGTTTTATCTATGAGGATTATTGCAATGAATATAATATAACAGATTAAAATTATAAACACAAACATTTACATGACAGACTAATAACTAAAACATATTTTTTTAATTGTATAGTTGATTTAAAGGGGCAAATCTCTGTGTTTAATATCTGTAATATATTATGAACTTAGGACACTAATGAAGAAAAATTTTGAATGTATACTAGAAAATTCAAACTAAATATAAAGAATGAATTGTAACATACATATATATATTATATAATTATCTATTTACTGGATGTCTATAAAAGTAACATCAGATAGAAAAACTTGTGGTGATAAAATTAATCATAATATTAATAGCTATAAGCAAACACATATTCATTTCGAAGTACGCTTTGAATCCCCATTAAACCGAGCTACAACTGCGTTAACACATATCAGATCTAACCGAAGACATATGGATCTGAGCAGAACTCGTGACCCAGCTCTTTTGAGTGAATTAAACTGTGAAGATGGGTGTTTCAACATAATTATATATGTATGATATATATCTTATTGCATAAGTATTTAATAATTTTTTCTATATATATATATATATATATATATATATATATATATATATATATATATATATCTAAATGTTTGAACAGATATAAACATAAGTACTTATGTTCGAGAGCTGGTCAGTCATTACGTGAGAAAAATACTTAAAATCCCAATGTAGTTGAAAATTCCTTATCTGATCCCAACAATTATTGAATGGCGTGTTTATTCATTCTCAATTGATTTATTCATTCTCAATATCTAACCCTGCATATATATGAAAATAAAATCTTCAGAGAAAGCAGATATGAAACTGAGCGTGCATTTTTAGCCCCTCTACACGTCATTTTACTTTTTATAATTTTTATTGGAATACTATTTTTATTCAGAAATTTATCAAAAGAAAATATATGTAATGAAATCGAAAATAATATTTAAGTATATACATACCTATAGCAAATCATATATATATTGAGATTTGTACATATTAAAAAATAAAATAAAGATTAATTTTTTTGTGGTTTAGGAATCGCATCACAAAAAAACTTAATAAAAAATAATGTATTGTCTCGTTTTATTCATAGTCATTAGTTGGTTTCAATGCTGACAGTCGAGAAAATTTAAATTTGGTTAATTGGTTTTTTTGTTCTTGATTTTGGAAAATTTAATGGAATTTATAATTTAATGTGTTATGTATATTTTCTAATATAATGCCGTTGGATTTGTTTGCTTCAAATTGATGATGTTGCTAATTTATGTAAATACTGTACATGGGATACCATTTGGTTAATTTTATTTTATTTTTTTAAAAATTTTGGTTACACATTTTTTCAGCAACCGGTAACTGGTCAGAAATCGTAGTCAGGACAAGGTAAATATGTAACTGAAATTCAGTATTGTCAATTGATCTGAATTCCTGAAACGCTGAAGCAACTTGAGTGCTTTGAACTTTGGCGTCCGCGGCTAGAATTCGATCACATGTAGCACAAAAAATAAAAAATTTTCTTCATAAAATTTAAATACTTTAATGACATTAAATGCTTCTCCCTGCACAATAATTCATTATAGAGATATTCTTCAAACATTTGATTATTAATTCATTGAATATTGAAAACGTCAAGTAAATTTTTAACATAGCTTAATTTTTCTTCAGGTTATGTTTTAGATATTTTAGGTAATGGATAAGTTTCGTTTTGATAATTAGATATTCAGCAGCAAACACTGATCTCGATAAAAAATCTTTCAGCATACATAGCCAATACGTACAATATTCAAGAATTGTTTTTTGAATTAATTTTTTAATGACAAAATAAGACCAAATACCGAAAAAAAAAACAATATCCAATCTTATGAAAATATTGTTGGATATTTGTTTTAGCATATTGTTTAAAATATTAAAACGTAAAAACGTATACTTTCATTATTAGCGAATCTAGAATAAAAAGCCGAATTCAAAAACAGATAGTTTAAGGTACAATTTTTTGAATACAATACGAAGAATGATGGACAATCACATTACGCCACGTTCAGGTCCGCTGCCTATCATTTTTTTGAGGAATAAACTACGAGTTTATATTTCACACAAACAGTACATATTAAAAAAAATATATATATTTTTTTATGGTTTTCGAAAAGAATTTAAATTTAGTAAGATCCACAAAATTTAATATTTTTAACACTTCAACAATCGCTTTCATTTTTACTGCGATATTTGATTTTTGGTTCAATTAGTAAAAATTGTGACGTACATGCGCAAAACGAACCAATTTTGAAGTCCCTTGTTCGAAATCGCACAATAACAATAAATACTACTTAAAAACCCTTGTGACAACAGGTATTTGAATTAAGATCATGTTCTCAATTCCATTTTTCCATCAAATTCCACGGCATATAGTTCTCAATCGGTCACCGTGAACACTCCTTGTGTTATTATAATACTTGTAAAATATCTTCCATGACAAATTTTAAAACTAATCACAAAATTGAAAAAAAAAAAGAAAGAACAACTGGATCATCATAATTAAATTTTCGATACATATTCGTAGTAAATAAAAAGCAAATAATGTTTCTCATTTTGGTTTGGTATAAATAATATTTATACTTGAGATGGAGCTAGCAACGAATGAACATTAAAAGCAACACTTATATCAACAGCTTTGTGAACATTACTACGAGCTTGTTCAGTAGATAACTGCTTAGTGTAGATAACAGACTTACAGTTATTTCTAAAAGAACTAGAGTAGCATTAAGTTATCAACGTTGCTGGCTGTCAAAAATTTTAACAGCTGCACGGAGAGGAAATATCAGAGGGCAACTCAAATATAAAAACACAAAATATTGATAATATTAATAATATATATTAATAATATTCCACATCGAAATATACGAGTGTCATACCTGTTGAAAACGAAGGAAAACTGTAGTAGGCCAGCAACGATTTTCACTAAAAACTAGAAAAAGTGTTGTGTGAAATTAGTAATAGTACCACGGAACGTTCCTGATTAAACAAATTTTTAATAATTTAGTTTTAATTTTATTATATTAAAATGATTTGATGCAGAAAATATATCAGAAATATATATTTTATTACTTTTTCAATTATAACATTAATTCAATTTATTTTTCTCCTCTATTATTATATAATTGTGCCCGGATTATGTTGTCGACATAAATGTGTACGGCCAACTACCAGACCCTATAATCCTAAAACTATATGATTATAAATCCTCCTATCTCCGATGATCATCTCAAGTAGTCTGAGTGGTACCACGCTGCATCCTTTAATTTATTCCTCCGAAGAGAAATAAATTTGGGAGTTTCGCGACGCATCTACAATGATAGCATCTAGGCAACAACACATAATTCAATCATATCAGTAAACGATTCTCGATGATCCTATATCGCTTGTGGTTCCTTTTATGTTTTTATATTTCTTAGTTACCCTGTGTATTTCCCTTCCGTTATGCTGTCAATATGTTTTGACAGCCAGCAACGTTGCTAACTTAGAGCAAGTAGAAGTAGTAGAATTTTGACAATGACGTTAATGTGACTACGGCAAAATAAGTCGAAGTATATTCACAAATCTGAGAAAAGCTTGTACTAGAGTAGTTGAATTACAATGTTTATGACATCATGGTTATAACTTGTGTGTGAGTTCTTGTATCGATTCAGTTGCGAATCTCATGTTGAACAAGCTGAGTTTTGTATGGTTGCCGAAGGTCAATAGTTGAATAAACGGAAAGATAAAAAAATAATTTCTGAATTTGGCATTGGTGGTGTATACATTGATGTCTGCGTGGACATTTTAATGGTGTAATGCATAGAATTCTGCTTGTATTTTCTATTATCTACTATAACGTAATTCCTCTTCTTCATCTGGATAACCTTTTTATCGTTGTGGAACTTGAATGTGATTTCTATTCAATTGGTGCGTAAACTCAAACTTTATCTATACTGTGTACAAATCGATTGAATGCTTAACCTTAAACTGTATAAGAACAACATTGGCAATTGTGAGTTATTATAGAATATTCAATATTCTGATAACGTAATACTCCCCTTGTGATTCCGCCAATAAATCGTTAATAAACATTCTTCTGTCAGCTTTCCCTTGTCATGTCGCTGTTGTATCGATACGTTAATTTCAGTACACGAGGAACAAAGTACATCTGAATATTCTTCAGTGCTTGGTAATATAAGAGTTTAGGCGATAAATGGCGTTAAACGAAGTGTATGTTTCCCAGAACATGCGAATGTTTTTAAAGCTTCCTAGTAAACTATATTAAAATGCAAAGTGCAAAATTCAAAATATAGCAAATTTCGGGCTTATGATACCTTCCGTTTATTGAAATGTTTTTTTTTTTTTTTAATATCTTACATTATCTGTAAAAAGATATATACATAGAGTACAATTCCAGTCATTTCATTGACACTGGAGCAGTTAAAAAATGTGAAGGCTATTCTGAGATAAATTATAATAATAATAAAGTTGCTGTCCCTATTTCTTTCTGGTATTCAGTATAGTGATCATTATGTATTCTCTTCAGTCTGTCTTTGTACCGAAGTATTCGAAATTCATAAGTTCATCGAATGAGGACATTGTTATGTAAGAAATTTACAGTATATTTTATGGGTATAGATTTATGGATAAAAAGAGAAAATAATGTATTTCTGAATATATCAAAGTAGATAATATATTTCTATCCCTCAAGTTAGATGCCCTCTGAATAACACGATATAGATAATTATTATTATTTGCTGCATACCGGCTGTTTGAGGTAACCGCAAAGAGCTTTCAATGTTGCCAATAATCGACAGTGATATGTGATTCCTTTAAAATATTCTGATATTACTTGTTTTCTTAAAATTTGCTCATTTTTATTAAGTGATTGATTTATTAAATCGCGTGGGTTCAACTTATTTATAAAAGTTTCTACAATTAATTTCTGTCTGAATGATGTTTGTTTGAATATGAAACTTTTTATTTCACCATTAGTCAGATGTTCATATTTTTGTTTAATTGATCGACTTACTATTTCCATTTTTTATTACATCTGTTCCAACACACCGAACCCGAATCAAATAAAATAAACTTTAAAAAACATTTACCTTTAAAACTAATGGCCATAAGCTAATATAATTGGTTTCAAAATTTACAGTGTCGGACAAAACTAAAGCACGGGACTTATCTCGTTACCATTTATTGCAATAAAAAATTATTCATTTTACATTTTATTACTTCATATTGCAATATTTAATATTTTGATTAGCATTATTCTACATTTATTTATATAAATTAAATTTTATTCCGTCAGATACTTTTATGTTTAACTTTGATTCATCAGAAAACAATACAGTTCGCCATTTCGCATCGGTTTGTTAATGTGGGTTTTAAATGGATTTTTTCATACATCTATATGTTTTATCCATAGCTCTTGGTGGGATCGATCTCTGTGAATATACATTGGGGTATATAAATTGATCCTTTTTATGATTGCCTGTTCCTCCTTATAGTTTCGCGTGGTCTACATCCTCGATGTAGAGTTTTTAGTGACTGATTATTCGTGAAATAACAATGTGGCGATTATTTATTATTTGATATAAATAAGAGACCATTCCTGGGAATGACTAACAGATATGTAAAATTGATAGAAAATGTGCTTATTTAGTTTCTCGCAAGATAGTTCTTCATTCTAATAAGCTTATGACGTTATTGAAAACACGTGATTTAGGTTTTGAATTTCCACATATTTTTAATTTTTTAATTTATAAAATGTTGATAATTAAGTTAATTTATTTAAAAAAATGCATAATAAAGAATATAACATATTAGAATATGAAGTAAAATATATTTTTATTGCAATAAATGGTGACGAGGCTTTAGTGCTTTAGTTTTGTCCGACACTGTACATATATCCAGGTTTGAAGGGTCATTAAAAAATGGGAAACCCCATCAGAAACATTTTCAAGAAATGACATCAGCTTTTTGAATTAAAGCTTCCCGCATGTGGTCACGTAATAATGTATACTATTACAATACTGCGATTAAGTAAAGTAGTTACTTATACTTTTATTTACTGATAGTTTACAAATTTAATTGTTTACTATTGTAATTACAGTACATATTCCAATATTGGTTTAGTGTTCTCAATATGTGCTTTCGGTACGTAGTGTTTTATATCGACAATATTTGTTTTCCAGAGAAATGAGACTGAACCCAAACTCAAATGAGGATTGTCAATCATTCGAACCAATTATAAAAGTATGTGGATTATGTTTGTATCATGTTATATTGTTTTTAATTTTCATAAATTTTACAGACAATAAAATTAGAAAGTCTGTCGTCTTGGGGCGGATTGGAGAAGACAGATACAAGATTAGCTACAACAGATTGTTCTACCATAGATGATCTTCGGTATAGTAGAAATCCTTTCTCCATATCCAAAAACGTTAATAATCGCTTCTTTATATGGTATTCATATGCAAATATAAATAATAAACTATTTAATGAAATTTCTGATACTTTCCAGGGATGGTGATATCACTGCACTTGAAGTAGATGCTATAAGTTTTACAGATTGGTTAACAGTAAATAATCAAATTTCGAAGAAGATTTTTGCTGGAGCCGGTATTGAGTTAAATGACGAAATCAACAAAGACATAACAGGTACCAGAGGTTTTTCAATTTCCGTACTCCTATAATCTTAAATATATTTCAGAATGCCAAACTGGTGAGGTTCGTTTTATAAAAGCATATTATTTGCCAGCAAAATATATATTACATATAGTTGGTCCCACATCTAAGGAGAAATTAAAATCCTTTGCGGAAAATACCTTATATTACTGCTATAGGTAAACTTTCAATTACGGCTTTTTAATATAATTGTTTTTAATTAATCATTTTAAAATATAATTTCATTAATTTTAATTTTCTTTGAAAATATTAATCATTTAAAAAATAATACCAACAATTTACGCCGATTTATCAGACTAGTATATTTTGTTATTATAATGCTCATCTGTCCACGCTCCTGACTTCAACAGTTCTGGTTGAGGGTTTCAATGTATCACATTAGGTTTGGAATTTTAAATTAAATAATATAAAATATTTAAATAGGTTCAATTCAAAAAATCAAAACCAATCAGTTATAGTATTTTACTCGCTTTCGTTATCTCTTTTTACCCATATGAGTAATATACTATTTTTAATCGTCGCTTTCAAGCGCATTTGTTATTCAATACAGAAGCTCTCATATATTTTAACCTTAATAAGATTTTTATAATTTGTTAAATTTGGCAAATGACATTTACCGTTTTGCATAGAATTACTTACTGTATAGAGTATATAACCTACAATGTAACCTACCCAGCAGAGCGTATGAGATTAAATGTATTTGATAGCGTCAGTGTCGCCCTACTGGTCGTCTCCTACAGATCATTTGTAGTTTGCAGCAGATATTGACGATCAGACTATCTGCCCAGCAACACTAGACTTCATGACGTGATTCAATTTTTGGCTGATCCCTTGGTATTGAATGGCTGAAGACACAATGCGAATAGTGTTGCTCAGGGCAACACTGCTAGTTTATCAAGGCTGATAGGTATATTAGACATATCAAGTTTAGTTAAGTTTAGGTTATGTTGGTAGCTCCTTATCGAGCTGTTGAAAGCTTCTTTATAGTCTATAAATGAGCGGTATGTGTCGATCTAAAATTCCTCCAGGCGTACTAAGAAAATCTGGTCAATGTTGAACTTTCCAGATTTGGGGCTACTTTGATTAGGTCCAATTTGATCGTCGATAATTGGCCTCATGTTCAGAGATTGGTATCTCCGTAGTTTCTACAGGTCGCGTTTTGCTCGCTGACAGCAAATTTTGTATTCCTAGAAAGTTTGTAACTTGAAAAAATAATATATATTAACAATATACGATTGCTGTCTGCTAATTCAGGATGTTACTTAAATTACAAATTCTCCTTCACAGTATACCACAGAAGTTATCTTAAAGAAGTTACCTTAAATTCATAAGCAGTGAGATAATTAGAAAAATATAGATTTCCCCATGAAGATAAGAAATTCACCCATATCAAGAATTTATATATAAGTATTAATAATGAGACTGAAGTCGTGGGTAACGGGGTATTAAATTAAATTTTTTACATGTTTGTATGTATTTGTGATCTTCAATTAAAAAATAAAATCTATTGAATACATTATGGATCTATATGTATCTATATTTATGTCTATATATTTATAGCATTCACAAAAACGTGTGTATTGTGTGTGTTGTATGTCAACTCAACTATATATTTTATGTTATTGGATGACTGATACAGAAATGTATTTTTAATATTTTATTACAGAAATGTTCTCAATAAGGCAATCGAACTTAATCTACGAACAATAGCAATAGCGATAAGTTCAAATCCGAAAATATTTCCCGCTGATTTAGAAGCTCATATTGCACTCCGTAAATACATACCCCTATTCATACAACTAAAAT
This sequence comes from Coelopa pilipes, assembly GCA_947389925.1. NCBI lineage: Eukaryota > Metazoa > Arthropoda > Insecta > Diptera > Coelopidae > Coelopa > Coelopa pilipes. Next base: position 28,336,256 of record OX376698.1, on the reverse strand, counting down.
ATTTGTTTGAATTTTTAAATCTTTTAGGTACATTAAGACTCTTTTTAGATAAATATACTTCCCAAATTGTAATATTATGCGTGGAACCACAAGAACGTGGTATTTATGAGGTGCTTGCTCCACTTTATTTTCCTAGAGATCACTTAGAAGAAAGAACAGCTCTGTGGCAACTTTCTAAAGATATCGTATTTGATTTTAGTAAGGCCCGTTATCCAGAGAGACATATTCGCATTATCCGGAATCCACAATATAGTGTAATGATGCGCAATAGTAAGTTAAACTCGTATTATTTATATTTTTGATACCAATCGATCTGAAATAATTTCTCCATTCGGTAACAGTAGTTCAAATCAAAATAATATTTATAATAATAATTTTGGTGGTTGTGCAATGATTGTCAGGTTTACCTACTATCGTTGCTGTATATATAGATTAACCAAAGGAAGGAAGGTTTCATAGGAAGTCCTAGTAATATATAAAATAAAAATTTATATTTGATTTAATTTTAATATTCAACTAAGTAATTAATTTGTGAACAAATGTATTACTTCTTAATTTCATTACTCTAAAGAATAAGATATATTTGAAGTAATTCAAGTGTGAGTGTCGAATTTATGTCTAACGCAAATTTAAATATAAAACCAAAAAAATAAAAAAGTTCGTAAAATATCAATAGCAATCATTCGTACTTTCGTGCAATGAAGTTTTAAATTCTGCAAGATTCCAAATTGTAATTCTTTAGATCACACAGGGATTTAGCTGTTTAAAATTGTGTTTTTGTGTTATTGAAAGGGATCGTGCAAATTTCTATAACAATCGATCCGTTCCTTGGTAGTCAATTTTTGACAACACAAAGTTCAACTATTGCTTCTGCTAGCTCGAAATGACGACAACTTTAATGGAATAAAAAAAATTGAGAAATAACTTTAAAATAAAACTTACAGAGCTTACAGAAATGGAATAACATAAAATTCGAATTAAATATGTTTTTTTTTTATAAAATAACTCGATAGTTACCAAATTAATTCTATTTATTAACTAATACAAAAAAAAAAAAAAATTATTCCTTAAAAGACTGTTTTCAGTAGAAACTTACACGCTTTAATTCTTTATTTTTGAGATACAAAAATGTTTGTCCGTTATTTTATTTACTATGCTTCAGAATTACGATTATATAGAAAGTGGTAAAACTGACAGCAAACAAAGAAATACTTCTCGAGGAGTTTTGTTACTGAAGCCAAAATAATCGTAATTGTAAGAAAACCGATAAAAGAGCCTATCGTAGGAGTTTTTTAAGTTTAAGTAAAATGTTTCAACAATATCATAATGTTGGATTAGTTGTTGGGTAGAAAAAACTATTGATATTGAATAAACCGCGCTGTATTCTGAATTATATATTAACTCAATATGAATATATTATACAAGAACTCGTTATGTTTATTTACTTTTATATAATATTTTTTTGTTTTACTATTTTTTTTTTTATTTTTATAATCAGTTAAAGATTATTTCTTATCTACACTGTGGTTAACATTTATTTCGTAAAGTAACGAGAGATAAAAAGGAGATATCTTCAGTTAGAGAAAGATTTATTTTGTGTTAGTGTCTCTGATTTTAACCGTGCAAAACGCTGTTAATTTTGGTTAATTTCATGTAAAATCTAATTACTTTAAAAAAAATTTGTAAATTTTCTGATGTGGATTTCATTATATAATCCACGATCTAATGATGGCTAGGATTAACAATTCATTTGAATTTTCTTGTAATCACATATTTTTCAATTCTATTTATAGTCTTAATTTCACTATTTGTTTATTCAAAATAACTAGCCGACGATGAATCTGACACCAGTCCACATGACGTAGAAGGTAGCGGATCTGATCTGGAATATGGTAACTCGGATTTGAATGATTTGAGTATGAGATCGCACAACGTTGGAAGTCAGTCGTATAAGCAAATACAGGTTGGTCAGATAACTACGGATATAAATCAATTAATACCTTTCGTTCATTTATGGCGATTTTTCTTGTTAGTAAAGGTCTGTTTAGTTTTAGTTAATGCTGAGAAATTGAAACGATGTGGATCAGTGGAAATTGTTTTTTCGAAGAAATATATATATATATATATATATATATTAAACACGTCCATTCTCTATACTGTTCTTTCCTAGATGGTCCATAACAACACAGGATTAACTTTGTCAAAGCACAATCACGTTTTCTCCTAGAGCATATTGTATATACTTGAGAAAAGGATGAGGACTCACCACATTAGCTCAAAAATATTCAAGGAATTCTGTATTCAGATTATATTAAATTTAATTACGTTTTTTGTCAGTATTAAGGGCGTATATTTAAATATCCACTATGAAAAGATAATGTTATATTTTCATTAATAGGAATTTTATTTCCAGATAATCTATCAATTTCGCCCTTAAACATGAATACATTTAATTATCATACGAAATGTTGGGATTGTCGTAGTATAGAAATTTATAAATTTATTATTCAAATTCAAATTATTTGAATAGGGCGGTTTATTAAGTTTTATTGCTAGAGATTTAGTGTGCATGTTTTTTCATCAGTTTATCCTTGATCTTTACAGGGAGACTTGGATAGACAACTTCTTCTTGGAGGTAGACAGAGAAATGGTATTTACGATGGATTGATTTCAGAAGGTGTTGAAAGTCTGGAACATCAGGAAAGGTACGTTAAATATGGGTTACTCTACATGGTGGACGGGTTTATATGGTGGTACGAATTTGGAAATAGTTAAATAGATGCATTGCGCCGAATGGAGAAAGAAATCTAATAATAGAATAATAACAATAATAACAGAATATTTTAAGCCAATATATCTTCTTAAATATAGTCGGAAACAACTATTAAGAAAGTTATAATATCGGTGACCCGATAGAAAAACTGAACGATACTTCAATAAATCTCATGGTGTATAAAAAACTTCGTGATGTGAAGTAACAATTAATTTTATTTTAAATATTAAATTAGGATGTAGTTACTTTTGAAATTATTTGTATTTGAAATTTTAATTTAGTTATTTGAAGCCATATAGGGAATGATTAACTAGTAAACGCTCCTATTTTGGCAAATACTCTAGTTTTTCGGATAATTTTACAAAATTCTGTTTTTATGTACATTGTATACATTTGTATACATTTTGCATACTTTTGTGACAAATCGTGTTTATATTTGGTACATAAATGCAATCGTTAGTTATTATTGTCGAATAATACTCAAATCGTTAATTTTTTACTAAATTCCAACCAATATTTTTTAATGTAAGTTTAATGGTAAGTTTGTAATACTCTTTGGAACTGATGAATAAATATGTCAGGCTTGAGACAATATAGATTATTATAGATATACAATTCTAAACTAGTCATCTTGATTACCTCTAAGGGCTCGCATTGCGCTAAGAATTCTTATTTAACACTAAATAATTGCAATAGAAGAATGTCTTATTTTTTCTTCATGATAGACGATAAATTCAAGAAACATTATTTAGCTCTGGAGTGTTTTAGGGTAGTGGATAAGTGCGTAGTTTCGCGCCGGAAGGAGCCAATTTTAAAATCAGTTCATAACCCTTCTTCTTAAATTCGGTCAGGAATAATTTGGACTCTTTAGTTTGTTCTATATACTTAAAATAAAAATAGGAAAGAGCTATTGTAGAGTACATAAAATACGGCTAAACCGTAAGTACCAAAAGAGTAAGTGCCATATGACTCAGGGCTTTCTTTAAAGTTATACGTATATCACAATTATATCGGTATCTATAGATACGGTATCTCATTTTATTTTGAAACACCTACTTCTTGTTGTTATAGTTTTTAAGTGTCTCTTGAGATAAAAATGACCCATTGTCAAAACCATTTTAATGACAGCGTCAAGAACATGTATTATCTATACTCTTAATTTTTGACTTAAAATCATCTGCATCGTTATCTGTAGATAACAGCTTATATTTATATTTTTAAAAAAAAAAACAAAACAAACGTATATTTTGTGAGTAAATAATCTCAGATTATCATTCATTTATGTTACTGGTTCTTAAATATATAGGCATTTTAATATTTACATTGAAAGTACAATTATTCGCAATTATTTGAACAGCAAGAAAATCGAGAACAGATTCATTATTAATGAAAATTTATCTATAATTAAAATATTTAAATAATAATATAAAATATTTAAAATGTGTATGGAGAATATTGAAATGAATGCGACGTTGACCTATATATATATATATAGCAATTTCCAAATCCTCCAATTATAATAGGTTTTACTATAAAGAAAATTATTACAAAGGCATGAGCATTTACAATTACATAATAAATTTGATCGTCCCCGATCAAAGCTCCGGGGTGACCAAGTTCTGCTCGAATAAGAATTCTAAGTCCCTACTATTCCTGCCCATGCATAAGGCATCAACGTAGTTTCCATAATGTTTTATATTCATAATTGGTTATTGATATATATAAGTTCAAAACGATACCATGAGAAACATCCCCAAGCTATGATGTTACATTCTCCATGCTAAACAGCTTTACTTTTGTAAAGGGTATATGGAATTCTTGAAATAAATTTATTACAGCAAATTTGCCATTTCATTTCGCCGTTCGGCTTAGACCATTCCTCATGAATTCTTGCCAAGTTTAGACGCATATTTACATTTTTCTGGTTTTACTTTAACATATACAGTACATCAAAAACTTCTTCAAGTTTTACCAACAAAATAAATACACATCAAGAAAAAACATTTGTGTTTGACATGTTTTAATTGACAATGAAAATATAATACACATAACTTTTTATTTGTAGATGCGTAAAGCTTGAACCAGCTGATCATTTACAATTTTGTTTTCTTTATTTAACATATCCTTAGGTATATGATCTTTTATACAGAGCGAATCCGGAAAACATGGAGATTATATATTTTATATGTATGCTTACAAACGTTGAGCATGCTAAAATATATCATATATGTAATTAAAACGTATTCTTGAGACTGAATCCACAGTTGATTACAAATTTAAACTTAAATTCACTTATAATAATTTGTAAAGCAAGCTAGTAGCTTCGTAACACATAAACGATACGTATCTCTGTAGCTGATTTTCTCTAAAAATACTATTAATTTGCCTTTGTGAACTCTCTGCATATGATGTGCGCATTCGCTCTCCTCAGATATGTGCCACACCACCCCACACTCAACCATTTGGAAAGAATTTCATTTACCTTATTCAGCTGAACTCGACTTGTTATAATTTTGACTGAAATGTCTTGTCGTCCGTTAAGTACAATTTAGTCGTGAACTATATTTCGAGGAGTGCGGGCTGAACTGATTTCTTTAGCAACAGTGTATTTTTCTGTTCTCTCAGGCTGGAGTTCTATTTTCCAATATACATATTACGCGTTTCGTATATGAATTGAACGTCAGAATATTCTAATTTAATTTAATACATTAAAATGTGTTGATAAACAAAGAAAGAAAAAAAAAAAAATTCGGTCTTATCCGTTTAAAGTGAACATTTGCAAAACTAATTAGTTTCAATTCATACTATCCTCGTTGAACAATCATAGGTAAAATTGAATTCGTGTACCAGAAAAATATATAAAATCGATACGCGAATCATCTTTTCATACACACTGTTTGTTTTTGGTTCAGATACGTCATTGCCATACCAAAGCGATGACCATGATTGAGGGAATGACGTCTATTGAATTGGGTTCTAATACTATGCAGGAAACAATTAACGATTTTTCTGAAGCTACACATGGGGAGCCCATCGAGACTCCGGAAGAAAGGTCAGTGTTAGTGCATCAACAATATTTGCGTGACGAAGTAGCGTAATGTTTCGCCATCCAATTTAACACTTGGAAGTAATCCTTATTGTTGTTGACGTCAAGATGTGGTCATAATGAAGCTTTATTTAGTATTTTTATTTAGTACTATTAGCATTAAGAGTTGAACAATCAATTAAGAGTATTTAAAAAAAAAAAACGTTTTTGAGAGGTACAGTAGAGTTAAATTTGTTACTATAAATATGTATGTATGAAAATACAATGTAATGTAGTGTTATATATGCAAGAATTTAATAAAATATAATAATATGTGTGGAAGCTTCTATTTGACAGAACTTTAAATATTTTTTAGCATGTTTCAAAGTCGTGAAAAATTCTAATAACTGAATCACGAATTTTAATTATAGTTCTAGTTGTAAGTTTCTAGATAAAGTTGTTAAGGATACTGATAATAATTTTTGATTATTTTAAAGGTTGTACAATAACTTTTTCGAGAGACAGAGGAACAATAACTATATACATATTGGGAATATTGTATTGGCAATTAAACGCAATGAAAAATTTTAAATAGTAGTTAAATTATTATATTGTGGAGGTTGTGAAGGCATCGATTACCGCTCTAAATATTCAAACAACGAACATCTGTTGGTTTGAGACCTACATACGCATCAATATATCTTTTTTAGAAGTGTATAGTTAAAAAAATTATTAAACTCCAAATTACGTTCCGTCGCAATTCCAATTAAAATATAACTTAAATGGTTTAAAACGTATTGAATGAGAATTTATGAACCAAATATATAAAATTAATATAATCACACATTGGTGAAAAATTTAAAATGACTATTACTAAGTGGAAAAGTTGAATGTTAATATTTTTTTACAAAATAGTTTATATGTTATGTACATATTGTTCTATTAGTTAACAGATACTTGCTAAATCAGTCTAGTCGTACGTATGTAAATAGTTCGCTGTATAAGTAAGATTAACCCGTGATATTTTTATTTGAACCACCATGTATTTAAGAATTATAATTCACTATTACATTATGTACATTATTTTTGAGTCTCTATTTAGAAGTCATTAAAATATACACATTATTTAATGTTGTTTAAAAATGTTAAATTATACATATGTAATTTTTTTACTTTGTTTTAGATACGATTGTCTTTTACGGCGTGCACAAGTAGAAGACCTTAATGACATTTCAGGCATTGGTTGTCTCTATCAAAGTGGTATCGATCGTCTTGGCAGACCGGTTGTAGTATTCTGTGGGAAATGGTTCCCTGCACACAATATTGACTTAGAGAAGGTACTTTCACTTCTGATTGCCCTTATTGTTTCTAATATTACTTTAACATGTGTTAATTGAACGCTCTTGCAGGCGCTATTATATTTAATAAAACTCTTGGACCCGATTGTTAAAGGAGACTATGTTATTGCATACTTCCATACATTAACTTCTGCAAACAACTATCCGTCATTGCAATGGTTGCGCGAAGTGTATAGCGTACTACCATATAAGTAAGTTAATGGCCCGTTTTTTTTTTTATGCTCATTTAATATAAAACTCTTTCTTCCACCAGATACAAGAAAAATCTTAAGGCCTTTTATATAGTTCATCCGACGTTTTGGACTAAAGTAAGATATACAATTTTCCCCTTAAGAACTTAACATTTCATCCAAATTCTGTAGATGATGACGTGGTGGTTTACAACCTTTATGGCTCCTGCAATTAAGGCCAAAGTGCACTCGCTTCCTGGTGTGGAACACCTCTACTCTGCAATTTCGAAGGACCAATTAGAAATACCGGCTTACATTACGGAATATGATATGGCGGTAGGTTATCCTAATATCAATTACTATATTTCTTTTTATAATTTAATTTAATGTAATTACAGACAAATGGTCTTCACTACTTTACGCCAGTGCATACAGCCTCATAGAGAATTTTCATCGCTTTATAGTTATTCTCGTGTGTTTCTAATATATATTATTAAGACATATTTTCAAATATAAAGTTCAGGTGTTACATATGTATTTTAATCTATATATATTTTATTGAATTTTAATTCATAAAACGTTCTAATGCAAAATCGGAAATATCTAAACTAAATCGCCAAAAAAATAAAAGAGTATCAAAATTGTTAATTCGGATAAAATATTGGTTAAAATAAATTTTTATAATTTTGATAAATTTTGTTTTGTTTTTGTACATATAAGTTTCTATTAAAATAATACACTCGAGTTTCTTCCATGCACTTTAACTTCTAGACCCTCTTAGACGCACCAAAAATAACCTTGTATTCTTAAGAAAACAATTTTTCAAAATAAAAGTTGATATATTCGAAAAAGGTATTAGATATTTTTTTGAGGTGTATTTGAGTTGTGGATTCCTAAATGGAGTTTCGTAAGAAAAACACACCATGATTATACTTTTCTATAAATGGTATATTTATATTATCATTATTATTGTTATATTATATAAAAAAGATAACTTTTTAAATTTCTACTTTTTAAACTCAAACAGTTTATTAACCATATTTTATGTAGGAATATATATATCGTCCATATATTCCTTTTTTATTTTTAAAATGTCTATAAATTATAACTTTAATTGTATGTATGTATAATGTTGATTCAATAAAAAAAAATATATAGTTTTCTTAATAATTTAAAATATAAATAATTCCATCCACATTGAGGGATGATTTTTCATTCTAAAAATGAAAAACAAAATCCTCAACGGACACTTATATAATATTAACACAAAATGTATGCACAATATTACAAAATAATTATTAATTAACATTTTTCAACTAGAATTTAATCATTCTGAAAAAAAAAAATAATAAATTAAGTTTAACTAAAACTTTCCAATGTTCAAGGATCAAAATTAACTTCGAAACTAGTAACCTAGTATGAAATCTTCTCGCTGCAACTTAACTCTTACAAGGTCGCTAAAGGTTTTTCCAAGCTGACCGCCTGAATTAGAGGCTAATTTTCTCGGGGAGCCAGGCCCCGATTTCAAAATAACAATGGTTCAAATCGTACATATGATTCCTTCCTCTATGAACTGCTCATGTGTAGCTGTGGGGTGATTCTTCGATTGATCTCACTTTTTTAGATTCGTGTTTCAAATTCTCAAATTCTGTCGCAGGGAGTGAATTTCGAGGCAACATGAAATTTATCCTTTAACTTGGTGTGAATTCATATAGGTAGAATTACAAAACTTACGATGGTTCGCCAGTTGAACTTTTGGTGTGATTTCACAATTTTCACACATCACATTGTTATGTATGTCCTTTGGCAGACAGCTGGTGTGAACCCAGCAATACGTCGTTCGAAATCCATTTTAATAAAAAAAAAATTCTATTTATAATAATAAAAATTTAAATTACGCCTTTTTCGGTTCATTATAATGTATATGTATGTACACACATTACAAATAGTTTCAATAAACATAATATCTACATCTTAAATTATTTTACAATCCATGCCATATTATTGAATTATTAACTTTAAATTCGTAGAATTCTCAATATACCTTTTCTTGTGCAGTTCAAAAAGATCATTTATTGCCACCATTACCATTCGATGAACTTTGTCTACATATTCCAGGCTAGGGTTATCATTTTGTTCCACCTCAATAGGGGCTCCAACTAGTTTAGTATATATCGTGTTTATAGCATAATATACGTGAGCATGTATGCACGAACCAACTTGTACGATGTGTTTTCTTCTAGGTAGAACTCCAAAGGTATATTGAAAAAATCCACGACCCATAACTACAACTGGTGATATACCAGTCAATTTTTTAGTAAGTGATTGGAATCTCCGGAGCAATGAATCCGGGGGATTATTGATCTGGTCGAATATATCAACTTCACCAAATGAGAAGGTGGGAACAATCGGAGATCTAGTAGATATGATATGATGAAGTTATTAAATATCAATAATCGTAAAAAACTTGTACTCACCCGGAACGAATGGCTAGCTTAACAAAGCCCTTGCGATTTTTCAAAGTCAAGATGTAACGTCCAGGATGTGAATCTAGGGCTTCTTGGGCACCTCCTACCAAAACTGCAACCGCATTCGATGTAAATCCGTCTTTATTGTCCGGGTGCTGGGGATCATTTGATTTGCGTAAATAATAGAGAAGTGACTCCTTCGACACAGACACTAACCCCCACATACGTAATAGCTCTCTCAATATAGGCGTGTAGAAATGCATATCAAGAGTAGCTATTTTCGGACGTATTCCTGGGAATAATAGCAACCACTTGTCTATATCATTTCCCATATTGTTTGAAATACCAGTGCTAGACCATAATTGGAAAGTAGAATAAATTGTATGTCTCTCATTAGGCATACACCCTTCGTCGCAGCACATACCCAATCACTCCATGAGGAAAGCTTACTAGAAGATAGTTTCGATCTGGTTTAAGCTCAGCTGTTTTGACTAACTCAATTGGAAAATAATCCCTAAAATGTTTCCAAATAAAATTACTGCGCAAAAATCTCCACCTGGAATTATAAAATTAAAAGCTTCAAATAATCATTGAAACGGATTGATAAATTCAATTAGGTTCATCTGTAATTGAGGGTGTGCTTTTTTTTATACTATTCACTTTCTAAGATATGATAATCAGTCTTCATACCTGTGATGACAAAAAATACTAACCCATTTCCATCAATGACGCTATACCGCTGCGAATGATCATAGAAGACATATGTTAGATACACGAGCGTTAAAATTTTCCAAACTAAATTTCCATAAAACTGCAACAACCCAAAGAATGTAGGATGATTAATTATAATAAAATACATATTTCAATAATCTTCGGTGTTGAGTTTATATAAATAAGAATAGCATTTACATCCTCATTAGGGAATCCTAATATAAAAAATATGAGCAGACAATTAAGGAAAACACCATTGACCGTTGTTAACTAAGTAGTTCGAATATATTTTTTTTTTTTCTTATTGACTGAAAGCTATAGACCCAAAAATCTTAAGTACAACAAAATTTCAATTGTACTTACTAAAATTCCCAATAGTAATATGACGGAGATCAAAGGCAGTATAAAAAGTATGATCATATATAAACCAACTGTCATAGTTTGCATTCGCCGCTTTGGAGGAATTTTCACTGGTGCCCACTCAATTTTCATTTTGACTTTCATAAATAACGTCCGTGCCTTCAAGCATTCACGACACAACTACCCTCTTAAAACGTATATAAACCAGTAATAATCAGAAACAGCCATTCCAGATTACTAACTACAATATAAAAAACAAACAACGTTTGTTAATGGTTTAGTATTTAGCAACAGCATTTTCAGTGTCAATATCACAACCAAAGTTCATTCTATTAACTATTTTTAAAGACGAACTTATGAATAATAGCCATCAGTTCGACAGTTAATTTATAACAATTGGAACTGCTATTTTTTATATTAAATATCTAGAAATTTGAGAAAGTATCTTCATTTACTATAACCGACATTTGGAAATAGATACAATTATAAGTGATACAAGTGCCAAAGTCAGAAACAGACGTCTATGTAATATTCATTGGATGCAAGAAAATTAAAATTCAAGATACCTATCCTTGATTATACCTTTGGTCCGCTGTGAAAAGCACGAGCACCACTACTGCACGATAATTATTAAAATTGTAGTGTGTTTCCAGTAAAGTTCTCGACGTGCATATTTCTGATTAAATTCTATTCCATACTTTGATTTCTGGTTCGTACTGCTTTACCTCACACTTTCGTATTTTCGATTATTTCACTAAAGTACAAAATCGAGCACTCGCCTAAATATATAAATTATAGTAATCGAATGCGAGATAATTAATTCAGTTTAGTTTCTACAAATATCCATTTAACAGCATAGTGATTATGACGATTGTAATATTACGAATATGAAGTTTGATGTAAATACCAATGGAAAACCTGAAAACCTACTTTGTGATAAGATTTAGCCCAGCCTCTTAGTAATTTATTGACATGCGACATTTGTGGTTAAATCTGAAAGGAAATTTACTTAACTCAGTTCATGTATTATTATCTGCAATGAAATTTGTACTCTGTCCAATCGGTACTTATACTATATATACATACATCGACTTGAACTTAACGATGAATAATGTGCAATCGATAAATTCTTAGGAGCTGTGATCTGTACTGGCACCATGACTCACATCAAGTCGCTTTATCTTCAATCATCATTTACTTCGACTTGGTGGCAGAAGCAGAATATATGGCACTTGCCGAAGCACCAATGGAAGCATATGAATTAGGTTATTTATTGGACAAACTTGGCTCTAAGTAAATATTTATACAATGCTATTGATTAATTTCCAAAATCCACAACATTTGGTAAAATACGATGTAAAGACCAAACCTTTATCCTGAATCAAACATCGATTTTGAATACATTTCATGGCCACGAAATTAACAAATAAATCCAGTTAAGAAGGTTTAGTAAATATCAACAATTTGTACTTCTGCTTATGCATATATTATTTTTAAACAGTTCAAATAATTTATTGAATCTTGGTTTCTGTTCGGTTCTGCAAATATTTTGTATACTGATATTGTATATACTGAATTAAACATTGTAATCCAGAGATTTTGTGAATTAGATATTCCTTATAAATTTATTATATATTTTCAATAAATTAAATTTTCAATGATTGGACCCTCAAAATAGGAAAAACGTAACAATATTACGTACTTTTCACGAAGTGTTTTGCATTATTAATAAAAATTATTCACAAAAATGCGTTATTGTTACTCGAGCCTCACAAATCCTCATAATTATTCAAAATTCTATAGTCAAATCTTAATTTTATGCTTTATAAAAATAAAAAATATTAAAACTACTTCAACTAATTTTTAATCATGCAATTTGGGAAATATATTGAACTACTATGTAAGGAATTGCACTAAGCAAGTTAACAAGATTTATTTGATCGTTAGGGCTATGCATTTTTAGCGGAATTTTGGAAACAAAATGGAAATTTCCGATGGTCTTGGAATCAGATTGTAAAAAAAAAGTTTTAAGATTATATATTTATTTTAAAATCTAAAATTCTTATATTTCTTAAAGAAGACATATCCCCCTGGGGATAGCCTTCGAAAGTGGAAATAAATTTAATTCCTTCCTAGTTTTCTGAATTTCTTATTCCCTAAAAATTGGCCTTCTTTGCTATCGATTTGACAGTTCGATTACGTTGCAATCAGCGTTTGTTTAATTTATATTTGTGATTCTCAAATCGCACTATGGAATTTATTGTGTTATTTTGTTTTTTCGGAGTTTTTTTTTTATATATATATTTATTGGATTTTCAAAAATTAACGGATTTTATATAACGGAAAATAATAACATGGCACTAACGATCGTCTTTTTTGCTATTATGAAATGAATTGTTAAAAATGCTTAGAGTTAAAAATGGGTAATTTTGGTAACTGAAAACTGCTTTTTTAATATCGCATTACAAATTTTAAAAAGGTTTGCGTTCTGGCGACTGGGTGGGCCCGGTAAGAACATTAATATTGCTACCTTGAAATCAATATTTGGCAACCTTACTTGTGTGCTTCGAGTCAATGTCCTGCTGAAAGACCCAAATGTGGCATACATAACTTAACATACTTTCCTGCGAAATGTGAACGTAAAGGTGCCAATCCATGACATCCTTTATGCAATATATTTGTTCGATTCCGTAATATGAAAATATCCCCCATATCATATTAAGAGCTCCTCCTTGGTCCTTGTAAATTTCGGATTTTATTCGGTATTAGGGGTTAACCGAACGTATTGATATAAAGCACTATTTTGGACTCATTTGACCACAAAATGTTACTCCATTTCTATACCTGCCAATTTAAATGCTCTTAGTAAGCAGCGGATCCTTTATTATGCTATGAGCTTACAAATTGCCATTTAGCAATCGTCTGCGTGTAGAGCTGATTTTGGTGTAAATATCTTACTCCCTTCTTACTACTAAAGTATCCGACATTGCACCAGGTCGACCTTGTTTCATGACGTGGGGTAAATATACCCGCATTCCGGATCGCAATGTAATAAACCTTGTACCTCTATGTATGTGTTTCCCTCAGAAATCAATTTAATTATGAAATCACGGCGCTCAGTTGTGCCGGATTTGCGTGGTGAACCCAGGCTCATTCCAATTCAAATCTAAAAATAGTTTCGATCAAAAATCATTCCTAATTAATCTAAACTAATAATGACAACCTTTTCGTATCCTTCAAAAAAAAATTAAATTTTTTGTAAAGATTTTGTACACGCACTAATATTACTTTGTTACCAAATCTAACAAATGTTCAAGAACCAATGTAACGGTTCGTTTAAATATCTCTCTCATATTGAAACGAAGCAGCGCTAAAATAGCAACGTTGCTGAACTGTCAAAATCGCCAGCTACGCTCGGTGGGGAACTTTCACAGGGCGAATAAGAAATTCAAAAACTAACAACAAAAGGGCATGGTCAAGAGGAAATTTCCACCGTTGCTGAGGGTACCCTTCGAGGAAAACAAAAATTCGAGTATCAGGGATTGAAGTACATATTATTTATTTTGCATAAAAAAATATTTTGAAATTAATAAATTTATTTAAATTATTTATTACGTTTTTTTTTTGTTATTACATTTTTATACATTTATTGTGAATGGTTATTTCTGGATATTACAATAGTCATAAGCTTTTTTAAAAAAAGCTTTATTATAAGAGCTTTTTCGAATTTGTAGGACTTTTAATAATCTTAAATATTCGTGTACGAAATGTGTTTAATAACATTTCGTGAGGTGGATGCCTCCATCTAGATCATCCCAGGAAAACGATCGAACTATATGCTGACCAGGAATTGTCCAATATTATGCTGCGCATCCTTTTCAGGAGTTAATCTATAACCGATTCACAATTTTTTATTTAACTCAACAACGATTAATATCATGCAACTCATTGCAGTTGCTCAAATTTAATAAAAAGTGGACCAATGGTCCAGTCCCTTGGGCCGCAACAAATAAGAAAATACTGTTGAGTAATAGAGTAAAAAAATTGTATCAATCAAATAATAAAATAACTTTGTTTTGATATCTAATCAATAATTAATTTCATTAAAAATAGGCAAATAGATTGATATATGCTACAAATAAGATTTCTGCGCAATATATATATATATATATATATATATATATATATATATATATATATATATATATAGATATATAAACATATACATTTAACATTTTTATATAAATATTAAGAGTTATAGCACCGTATATGGCAACACGGTTTTTACAATGTTGATCTTTTCAGAGCATTGGAAATGCAATGGCATTAAAAGCCAATTAAATCCAATAATGATGCTTTTGAAGTAATCGTTTACCAATTTTGTTAATTTTTAACCCAAAAAACAGGCAAATTCAACATTCAAATGTTCGAAACAGACTTGTGTGTATTCTTTAATTAAATATATATCTATTAATTTAAAATCTACACATATAATCATTTACCTGTGGGCACACAACATAGAATTCCCAATTTTCCATCGCCATGTTATGGATATTCTGAAATTTCAAAAAGACCAACCGATAGTAATACATATATTATCACAAATTTCAATAGAGAGAAAAATTGGTCGAAGGATAATGTAATTCATACCATTGAGAGCAAAACAGGTTTAGTCCGATACAAATATATTTATCGATTTCTTTAAGATTGGTTGAAAATCGCGGGTAAAAAAGCTATTATCATATCATCGTACATGTACATATCTGAGGAGACGGCTATTCGACTTGTAGAGTTATAAACTGACTTATAAATGCTATTTTCAACTTTTAACTGCACTTATTAATTTCATAATTTTGTAACGAATACATAAATTTTACATTATGTCTTATAGTTTTACATATTGTAAACTTGTAGTAGATATATTCCTATATCACAATACTGCATTTGATATTTTAATATTTTTGCTCTGCTTGAGAGTTTTATTTGAAGAAGTCAAAATCGGCTCTGATGTGTGCGAGCTGATGTTAGTTGTCATCATCGAATAGATTTTACACGAATATAATGGAATCTTCAGGTGAATCATGAGTGAGGAGCCATTTAATGAAAACTGACTTCTTAAAAATATAAAAGTTTTATACTAAACAAATTTGCATTAAATAGTCCATTTATCAACAGAAGAAACTTTTCTTAAATCAGTCAAATAACTGCATTCTAGTTTAACAAATCTGAAAAAATATATATTCATGAAATAAATGTTTTATATTCATAAAAAATGACCTTCAAATTAACTGTTAAATTACCATAATTATATTTAACTTAGTTAGTTAACTTCCCTTATATAAGTTACCTTTATTGTTATTCGATGATGTTAAAATTAAATTCAATTAAAATACCAATAAATTTGCAGTGAAATATTTTGTAGTCTTGTGTGTAATTATATAAGTGGTTATATTAGTTATATTATGGATTATTTTAATTTCATACAAGATTTACATACATTTTCTTAATATGAACTGCACAATGCAAACAAACATTGGACACATCATCGGAATTATCTTCAAGTTTAGATAAAATTAATTCCCTATATTCATCAGGACATGTACGATTTTGTAAAGATTTGTTATTTATAAGTCATTCAGCATACTGCATTGTAAAAACTCCACAATTATATGAACCACTTTGCAATTCTTGATTTATATGAAATTCTTCCCATTTATGTTTGGTGCTTGATTCCAGAATTTGTCTATAGTGATTGAATATTTCTTTTACTGTATTTGTTTGTTGTAGGGAATCCAAAACAATAATTTTCTTCTCTTTCCGATTTATTATTATTAAGTAATATAATATTATAAGTGATACAAGTGCCAAAGTCAGAAACAGACGCCTATGTAATATTCATTGGATGCAAGAAAATTAAAATTCAAGATACCTATCCTTGATTATACCTTTGGTCCGCTGTGAAAAGCACGAGCACCACTACTGCACGATAATTATTAAAATTGTAGTGTGTTTCCAGTAAAGTTCTCGACGTGCATATTTCTGATTAAATTCTATTCCATACTTTGATTTCTGGTTCGTACTGCTTTACCTAACACTTTCGTATTTTCGATTATTTCACTAAAGTACAAAATCGAGCACTCGCCTAAATATATAAATTATAGTAATCGAATGCGAGATAATTAATTCAGTTTAGTTTCTACAAATATCCATTTAACAGCATGATGATTATGACGATTGTAATATTACGAATATGAAGTTTGATGTAAATACCAATGGAAAACCTGAAAACCTACTTTGTGATAAGATTTAGCCCAGCCTCTTAGTAATTTATTGACATGCGACATTTGTGGTTAAATCTGAAAGGAAATTTACTTAACTCAGTTCATATATTATTATCTGCAATGAAATTTGTACTCTGTCCAATCGGTACTTATACTATATATACATACATCGACTTGAACTTAACGATGAATAATGTGCAATCGATAAATTCTTAGGAGCTGTGATCTGTACTGGCACCATGACTCACATCAAGTCGCTTTATCTTCAATCATCATTTACTTCGACTTGGTGGCAGAAGCAGAATATATGGCACTTGCCGAAGCACCAATGGAAGCATATGAATTAGCTTATTTATTGGACAAACTTGGCTCTAAGTAAATATTTATACAATGCTATTGATTAATTTCCAAAATCCACAACATTTGGTAAAATACGATGTAAAGACCAAACCTTTATCCTGAATCAAACATCGATTTTGAATACATTTCATGGCCACGAAATTAACAAATAAATCCAGTTAAGAAGGTTTAGTAAATATCAACAATTTGTACTTCTGCTTATGCATATATTATTTTTAAACAGTTCAAATAATTTATTGAATCTTGGTTCTGCAAATATTTTGTATACTGATATTGTATATACTGAATTAAACATTGTACTCCAGAGATTTTGTGAATTAGATATTCCTTATAAATTTATTATATATTTTCAATAAATTACATTTTCAATGATTGGACCCTCAAAATAGGAAAAACGTAACAATATTACGTACTTTTCACGAAGTGTTTTGCATTATTAATAAAAATTATTCACAAAAATGCGTTATTGTTACTCGAGCCTCACAAATCCTCATAATTATTCAAAATTCTATAGTCAAATCTTAATTTTATGCTTTATAAAAATAAAAAATATTAAAACTACTTCAACTAATTTTTAATCATGCAATGTGGGAAATATATTGAACTACTATGTAAGGAATTGCACTAAGCAAGTTAACAAGATTTATTTGATCGTTAGGGCTATGCATTTTTAGCGGAATTTTGGAAACAAAATGGAAATTTCCGATGGTCTTGGAATCAGATTGTAAAAAAAAAGTTTTAAGATTATATATTTATTTTAAAATCTAAAATTCTTATATTTCTTAAAGAAGACATATCCCCCTGGGGATAGCCTTCGAAAGTGGAAATAAATTTAATTCCTTCCTAGTTTTCTGAATTTCTTATTCCCTAAAAATTGGCCTTCTTTGCTATCGATTTGACAGTTCGATTACGTTGCAATCAGCGTTTGTTTAATTTATATTTGTGATTCTCAAATCGCACTATGGAATTTATTGTGTTATTTTGTTTTTTCGGAGTTTTTTTTTTATATATATATTTATTGGATTTTCAAAAATTAACGGATTTTATATAACGGAAAATAATAACATGGCACTAACGATCGTCTTTTTTGCTATTATGAAATAAATTGTTAAAAATGCTTAGAGTTAAAAATGGGTAATTTTGGTAACTGAAAACTGCTTTTTTAATATCGCATTACAAATTTTAAAAAGGTTTGCGTTCTGGCGACTGGGTGGGCCCGGTAAGAACATTAATATTGTTACCTTGAAATCAATATTTGGCAACCTTACTTGTGTGCTTCGAGTCAATGTCCTGCTGAAAGACCCAAATGTGGCATACATAACTTAACATACTTTCCTGCGAAATGTGAACGTAAAGGTGCCAATCCATGACATCCTTTATGCAATATATTTGTTCGATTCCGTAATATGAAAATATCCCCCATATCATATTAAGAGCTCCTCCTTGGTCCTTGTAAATTTCGGATTTTATTCGGTATTAGGGGTTAACCGAACGTATTGATATAAAGCACTATTTTGGACTCATTTGACCACAAAATGTTACTCCATTTCTATACCTGCCAATTTAAATGCTCTTAGTAAGCAGCGGATCCTTTATTATGCTATGAGCTTACAAATTGCCATTTAGCAATCGTCTGCGTGTAGAGCTGATTTTGGTGTAAATATCTTACTCCCTTCTTACTACTAAAGTATCCGACATTGCACCAGGTCGACCTTGTTTCATGACGTGGGGTAAATATACCCGCATTCCGGATCGCAATGTAATAAACCTTGTACCTCTATGTATGTGTTTCCCTCAGAAATCAATTTAATTATGAAATCACGGCGCTCAGTTGTGCCGGATTTGCGTGGTGAACCCAGGCTCATTCCAATTCAAATCTAAAAATAGTTTCGATCAAAAATCATTCCTAATTAATCTAAACTAATAATGACAACCTTTTCGTATCCTTCAAAAAAAAATTAAATTTTTTGTAAAGATTTTGTACACGCACTAATATTACTTTGTTACCAAATCTAACAAATGTTCAAGAACCAATGTAACGGTTCGTTTAAATATCTCTCTCATATTGAAACGAAGCAGCGCTAAAATAGCAACGTTGCTGAACTGTCAAAATCGCCAGCTACGCTCGGTTCGCCTTTCACAGGGCGAATGAGAAATTCAAAAACTAACAACAAAAGGGCATGGTCAAGAGGAAATTTCCACCGTTGCTGAGGGTACCCTTCGAGGAAAACAAAAATTCGAGTATCAGGGAGTGAAGTACATATTATTTATTTTGCATAAAAAAATATTTTGAAATTAATAAATTTATTTAAATTATTTATTACGTTTTTTTTTTGTTATTACATTTTTATACATTTATTGTGAATGGTTATTTCTGGATATTACAATAGTCATAAGCTTTTTTAAAAAAAGCTTTATTATAAAAGCTTTTTCGAATTTGTAGGACTTTTAATAATCTTAAATATTCGTGTACGAAATGTGTTTAATAACATTTCGTGAGGTGGATGCCTCCATCTAGATCATCCCAGGAAAATGATCGAACTATATGCTGATCAGGAATTGTCCAATATTATGCTGCGCATCCTTTTCAGGAGTTAATCTATAACCGATTCACAATTTTTTATTTAACTCAACAACGATTAATATCATGCAACTCATTGCAGTTGCTCAAATTTAATAAAAAGTGGACCAATGGTCCAGTCCCTTGGGCCGCAACAAATAAGAAAATACTGTTGAGTAATAGAGTAAAAAATTGTATCAATCAAATAATAAAATAACTTTGTTTTGATATCTAATCAATAATTAATTTCATTAAAAATAGGCTAATAGATTGATATATGCTACAAATAAGATTTCTGCGCAATATATATATATATATAGATATATACATTTAACATTTTTACATAAATATTAAGAGTTATAGCACCGTATATGGCAACACGGTTTTTACAATGTTGATCTTTTCAGAGCATTGGAAATGCAATGGCATTAAAAGCCAATTAAATCCAATAATGATGCTTTTGAAGTAATCGTTTACCAATTTTGTTAATTTTTAACCCAAAAAACAGGCAAATTCAACATTCAAATGTTCGAAACAGACTTGTGTGTATTCTTTAATTAAATATATATCTATTAATTTAAAATCTACACATATAATCATTTACCTGTGGGCACACAACATAGAATTCCCAATTTTCCATCGCCATTTTATGGATATTCTGAAATTTCAAAAAGACCAACCGATAGTAATACATATATTATCACAAATTTCAATAGAGAGAAAAATTGGTCGAAGGATAATGTAATTCATACCATTGAGAGCAAAACAGGTTTAGTCCGATACAAATATATTTATCGATTTCTTTAAGATTGGTTGAAAATCGCGGGTAAAAAAGCTATTATCATATCATCGTACATGTACATATCTGAGGAGACGGCTATTCGACTTGTAGAGTTATAAACTGACTTATAAATGCTATTTTCAACTTTTAACTGCACTTATTAATTTCATAATTTTGTAACGAATACATAAATTTTACATTATGTCTTATAGTTTTACATATTGTAAACTTGTAGTAGATATATTCCTATATCACAATACTGCATTTGATATTTTAATATTTTTGCTCTGCTTGAGAGTTTTATTTGAAGAAGTCAAAATCGGCTCTGATGTGTGCGAGCTGATGTTAGTTGTCATCATCGAATAGATTTTACACGAATTTAATGGAATCTTCAGGTGAATCATGAGTGAGGAGCCATTTAATGAAAACTGACTTCTTAAAAATATAAAAGTTTTAGTTTATACTAAAAAAATTTGCATTAAATAGTCCATTTATCAACAGAAGAAACTTTTCTTAAATCAGTCAAATAACTGCATTCTAGTTTAACAAATCTGAAAAAATATATATTCATGAAATAAATGTTTTATATTCATAAAAAATTACCTTCAAATTAACTGTTAAATTACCATAATTATATTTAACTTAGTTAGTTAACTTCCCTTATATAAGTTACCTTTATTGTTATTCGATGATGTTAAAATTAAATTCAATTAAAATACCAATAAATTTGCAGTGAAATATTTTGTAGTCTTGTGCAATCGTCTGCGTGTAGAGCTGATTATGGTGTAAATATCTTACTCCCTTCTTACTACTAAAGTATCCGACATTGCACCAGGTCGACCTTGTTTCATGACGTGGGGTAAATATACCCGCATTCCGGATCGCAATGTAATAAACCTTGTACCTCTATGTATGTGTTTCCCTCAGAAATCAATTTAATTATGAAATCACGGCGCTCAGTTGTGCCGGATTTGCGTGGTGAACCCAGGCTCATTCCAATTCAAATCTAAAAATAGTTTCGATCAAAAATCATTCCTAATTAATCTAAACTAATAATGACAACCTTTTCGTATCCTTCAAAAAAAAATTAAATTTTTTGTAGATTTTGTACACGCACTAATATTACTTTGTTACCAAATCTAACAAATGTTCAAGAACCAATGTAACGGTTCGTTTAAATATCTCTCTCATATTGAAACGAAGCAGCGCTAAAATAGCAACGTTGCTGAACTGTCAAAATCGCCAGCTACGCTCGGTTCGCCTTTCACAGGGCGAATGAGAAATTCAAAAACTAACAACAAAAGGGCATGGTCAAGAGGAAATTTCCACCGTTGCTGAGGGTACCCTTCGAGGAAAACAAAAATTCGAGTATCAGGGAGTGAAGTACATATTATTTATTTTGCATAAAAAAATATTTTGAAATTAATAAATTTATTTAAATTATTTATTACGTTTTTTTTTTGTTATTACATTTTTATACATTTATTGTGAATGGTTATTTCTGGATATTACAATAGTCATAAGCTTTTTTAAAAAAAGCTTTATTATAAAAGCTTTTTCGAATTTGTAGGACTTTTAATAATCTTAAATATTCGTGTACGAAATGTGTTTAATAACATTTCGTGAGGTGGATGCCTCCATCTAGATCATCCCAGGAAAATGATCGAACTATATGCTGATCAGGAATTGTCCAATATTATGCTGCGCATCCTTTTCAGGAGTTAATCTATAACCGATTCACAATTTTTTATTTAACTCAACAACGATTAATATCATGCAACTCATTGCAGTTGCTCAAATTTAATAAAAAGTGGACCAATGGTCCAGTCCCTTGGGCCGCAACAAATAAGAAAATACTGTTGAGTAATAGAGTAAAAAATTGTATCAATCAAATAATAAAATAACTTTGTTTTGATATCTAATCAATAATTAATTTCATTAAAAATAGGCTAATAGATTGATATATGCTACAAATAAGATTTCTGCGCAATATATATATATATATAGATATATACATTTAACATTTTTACATAAATATTAAGAGTTATAGCACCGTATATGGCAACACGGTTTTTACAATGTTGATCTTTTCAGAGCATTGGAAATGCAATGGCATTAAAAGCCAATTAAATCCAATAATGATGCTTTTGAAGTAATCGTTTACCAATTTTGTTAATTTTTAACCCAAAAAACAGGCAAATTCAACATTCAAATGTTCGAAACAGACTTGTGTGTATTCTTTAATTAAATATATATCTATTAATTTAAAATCTACACATATAATCATTTACCTGTGGGCACACAACATAGAATTCCCAATTTTCCATCGCCATGTTATGGATATTCTGAAATTTCAAAAAGACCAACCGATAGTAATACATATATTATCACAAATTTCAATAGAGAGAAAAATTGGTCGAAGGATAATGTAATTCATACCATTGAGAGCAAAACAGGTTTAGTCCGATACAAATATATTTATCGATTTCTTTAAGATTGGTTGAAAATCGCGGGTAAAAAAGCTATTATCATATCATCGTACATGTACATATCTGAGGAGACGGCTATTCGACTTGTAGAGTTATAAACTGACTTATAAATGCTATTTTCAACTTTTAACTGCACTTATTAATTTCATAATTTTGTAACGAATACATAAATTTTACATTATGTCTTATAGTTTTACATATTGTAAACTTGTAGTAGATATATTCCTATATCACAATACTGCATTTGATATTTTAATATTTTTGCTCTGCTTGAGAGTTTTATTTGAAGAAGTCAAAATCGGCTCTGATGTGTGCGAGCTGATGTTAGTTGTCATCATCGAATAGATTTTACACGAATTTAATGGAATCTTCAGGTGAATCATGAGTGAGGAGCCATTTAATGAAAACTGACTTCTTAAAAATATAAAAGTTTTATACTAAACAAATTTGCATTAAATAGTCCATTTATCAACAGAAGAAACTTTTCTTAAATCAGTCAAATAACTGCATTCTAGTTTAACAAATCTGAAAAAATATATATTCATGAAATAAATGTTTTATATTCATAAAAAATGACCTTCAAATTAACTGTTAAATTACCATAATTATATTTAACTTAGTTAGTTAACTTCCCTTATATAAGTTACCTTTATTGTTATTCGATGATGTTAAAATTAAATTCAATTAAAATACCAATAAATTTGCAGTGAAATATTTTGTAGTCTTGTGTGTAATTATATAAGTGGTTATATTAGTTATATTATGGATTATTTTAATTTCATACAAGATTTACATACATTTTCTTAATATGAACTGCACAATGCAAACAAACATTGGACACATCATCGGAATTATCTTCAAGTTTAGATAAAATTAATTCCCTATATTCATCAGGACATGTACGATTTTGTAAAGATTTGTTATTTATAAGTCATTCAGCATACTGCATTGTAAAAACTCCACAATTATATGAACCACTTTGCAATTCTTGATTTATATGAAATTCTTCCCATTTATGTTTGGTGCTTGATTCCAGAATTTGTCTATAGTGATTGAATATTTCTTTTACTGTATTTGTTTGTTGTAGGGAATCCAAAACAATAATTTTCTTCTCTTTCCGATTTATTATTATTAAGTAATATAATATTATAAGTGATACAAGTGCCAAAGTCAGAAACAGACGCCTATGTAATATTCATTGGATGCAAGAAAATTAAAATTCAAGATACCTATCCTTGATTATACCTTTGGTCCGCTGTGAAAAGCACGAGCACCACTACTGCACGATAATTATTAAAATTGTAGTGTGTTTCCAGTAAAGTTCTCGACGTGCATATTTCTGATTAAATTCTATTCCATACTTTGATTTCTGGTTCGTACTGCTTTACCTAACACTTTCGTATTTTCGATTATTTCACTAAAGTACAAAATCGAGCACTCGCCTAAATATATAAATTATAGTAATCGAATGCGAGATAATTAATTCAGTTTAGTTTCTACAAATATCCATTTAACAGCATGATGATTATGACGATTGTAATATTACGAATATGAAGTTTGATGTAAATACCAATGGAAAACCTGAAAACCTACTTTGTGATAAGATTTAGCCCAGCCTCTTAGTAATTTATTGACATGCGACATTTGTGGTTAAATCTGAAAGGAAATTTACTTAACTCAGTTCATATATTATTATCTGCAATGAAATTTGTACTCTGTCCAATCGGTACTTATACTATATATACATACATCGACTTGAACTTAACGATGAATAATGTGCAATCGATAAATTCTTAGGAGCTGTGATCTGTACTGGCACCATGACTCACATCAAGTCGCTTTATCTTCAATCATCATTTACTTCGACTTGGTGGCAGAAGCAGAATATATGGCACTTGCCGAAGCACCAATGGAAGCATATGAATTAGCTTATTTATTGGACAAACTTGGCTCTAAGTAAATATTTATACAATGCTATTGATTAATTTCCAAAATCCACAACATTTGGTAAAATACGATGTAAAGACCAAACCTTTATCCTGAATCAAACATCGATTTTGAATACATTTCATGGCCACGAAATTAACAAATAA
Source organism: Coelopa pilipes (assembly GCA_947389925.1). NCBI lineage: Eukaryota > Metazoa > Arthropoda > Insecta > Diptera > Coelopidae > Coelopa > Coelopa pilipes. The sequence goes on along the minus strand of OX376698.1, from coordinate 28,310,827 downwards.
ATCCAGTTAAGAAGGTTTAGTAAATATCAACAATTTGTACTTCTGCTTATGCATATATTATTTTTAAACAGTTCAAATAATTTATTGAATCTTGGTTCTGCAAATATTTTGTATACTGATATTGTATATACTGAATTAAACATTGTACTCCAGAGATTTTGTGAATTAGATATTCCTTATAAATTTATTATATATTTTCAATAAATTACATTTTCAATGATTGGACCCTCAAAATAGGAAAAACGTAACAATATTACGTACTTTTCACGAAGTGTTTTGCATTATTAATAAAAATTATTCACAAAAATGCGTTATTGTTACTCGAGCCTCACAAATCCTCATAATTATTCAAAATTCTATAGTCAAATCTTAATTTTATGCTTTATAAAAATAAAAAATATTAAAACTACTTCAACTAATTTTTAATCATGCAATGTGGGAAATATATTGAACTACTATGTAAGGAATTGCACTAAGCAAGTTAACAAGATTTATTTGATCGTTAGGGCTATGCATTTTTAGCGGAATTTTGGAAACAAAATGGAAATTTCCGATGGTCTTGGAATCAGATTGTAAAAAAAAAGTTTTAAGATTATATATTTATTTTAAAATCTAAAATTCTTATATTTCTTAAAGAAGACATATCCCCCTGGGGATAGCCTTCGAAAGTGGAAATAAATTTAATTCCTTCCTAGTTTTCTGAATTTCTTATTCCCTAAAAATTGGCCTTCTTTGCTATCGATTTGACAGTTCGATTACGTTGCAATCAGCGTTTGTTTAATTTATATTTGTGATTCTCAAATCGCACTATGGAATTTATTGTGTTATTTTGTTTTTTCGGAGTTTTTTTTTTATATATATATTTATTGGATTTTCAAAAATTAACGGATTTTATATAACGGAAAATAATAACATGGCACTAACGATCGTCTTTTTTGCTATTATGAAATAAATTGTTAAAAATGCTTAGAGTTAAAAATGGGTAATTTTGGTAACTGAAAACTGCTTTTTTAATATCGCATTACAAATTTTAAAAAGGTTTGCGTTCTGGCGACTGGGTGGGCCCGGTAAGAACATTAATATTGTTACCTTGAAATCAATATTTGGCAACCTTACTTGTGTGCTTCGAGTCAATGTCCTGCTGAAAGACCCAAATGTGGCATACATAACTTAACATACTTTCCTGCGAAATGTGAACGTAAAGGTGCCAATCCATGACATCCTTTATGCAATATATTTGTTCGATTCCGTAATATGAAAATATCCCCCATATCATATTAAGAGCTCCTCCTTGGTCCTTGTAAATTTCGGATTTTATTCGGTATTAGGGGTTAACCGAACGTATTGATATAAAGCACTATTTTGGACTCATTTGACCACAAAATGTTACTCCATTTCTATACCTGCCAATTTAAATGCTCTTAGTAAGCAGCGGATCCTTTATTATGCTATGAGCTTACAAATTGCCATTTAGCAATCGTCTGCGTGTAGAGCTGATTTTGGTGTAAATATCTTACTCCCTTCTTACTACTAAAGTATCCGACATTGCACCAGGTCGACCTTGTTTCATGACGTGGGGTAAATATACCCGCATTCCGGATCGCAATGTAATAAACCTTGTACCTCTATGTATGTGTTTCCCTCAGAAATCAATTTAATTATGAAATCACGGCGCTCAGTTGTGCCGGATTTGCGTGGTGAACCCAGGCTCATTCCAATTCAAATCTAAAAATAGTTTCGATCAAAAATCATTCCTAATTAATCTAAACTAATAATGACAACCTTTTCGTATCCTTCAAAAAAAAATTAAATTTTTTGTAAAGATTTTGTACACGCACTAATATTACTTTGTTACCAAATCTAACAAATGTTCAAGAACCAATGTAACGGTTCGTTTAAATATCTCTCTCATATTGAAACGAAGCAGCGCTAAAATAGCAACGTTGCTGAACTGTCAAAATCGCCAGCTACGCTCGGTTCGCCTTTCACAGGGCGAATGAGAAATTCAAAAACTAACAACAAAAGGGCATGGTCAAGAGGAAATTTCCACCGTTGCTGAGGGTACCCTTCGAGGAAAACAAAAATTCGAGTATCAGGGAGTGAAGTACATATTATTTATTTTGCATAAAAAAATATTTTGAAATTAATAAATTTATTTAAATTATTTATTACGTTTTTTTTTTGTTATTACATTTTTATACATTTATTGTGAATGGTTATTTCTGGATATTACAATAGTCATAAGCTTTTTTAAAAAAAGCTTTATTATAAAAGCTTTTTCGAATTTGTAGGACTTTTAATAATCTTAAATATTCGTGTACGAAATGTGTTTAATAACATTTCGTGAGGTGGATGCCTCCATCTAGATCATCCCAGGAAAATGATCGAACTATATGCTGATCAGGAATTGTCCAATATTATGCTGCGCATCCTTTTCAGGAGTTAATCTATAACCGATTCACAATTTTTTATTTAACTCAACAACGATTAATATCATGCAACTCATTGCAGTTGCTCAAATTTAATAAAAAGTGGACCAATGGTCCAGTCCCTTGGGCCGCAACAAATAAGAAAATACTGTTGAGTAATAGAGTAAAAAATTGTATCAATCAAATAATAAAATAACTTTGTTTTGATATCTAATCAATAATTAATTTCATTAAAAATAGGCTAATAGATTGATATATGCTACAAATAAGATTTCTGCGCAATATATATATATATATAGATATATACATTTAACATTTTTACATAAATATTAAGAGTTATAGCACCGTATATGGCAACACGGTTTTTACAATGTTGATCTTTTCAGAGCATTGGAAATGCAATGGCATTAAAAGCCAATTAAATCCAATAATGATGCTTTTGAAGTAATCGTTTACCAATTTTGTTAATTTTTAACCCAAAAAACAGGCAAATTCAACATTCAAATGTTCGAAACAGACTTGTGTGTATTCTTTAATTAAATATATATCTATTAATTTAAAATCTACACATATAATCATTTACCTGTGGGCACACAACATAGAATTCCCAATTTTCCATCGCCATTTTATGGATATTCTGAAATTTCAAAAAGACCAACCGATAGTAATACATATATTATCACAAATTTCAATAGAGAGAAAAATTGGTCGAAGGATAATGTAATTCATACCATTGAGAGCAAAACAGGTTTAGTCCGATACAAATATATTTATCGATTTCTTTAAGATTGGTTGAAAATCGCGGGTAAAAAAGCTATTATCATATCATCGTACATGTACATATCTGAGGAGACGGCTATTCGACTTGTAGAGTTATAAACTGACTTATAAATGCTATTTTCAACTTTTAACTGCACTTATTAATTTCATAATTTTGTAACGAATACATAAATTTTACATTATGTCTTATAGTTTTACATATTGTAAACTTGTAGTAGATATATTCCTATATCACAATACTGCATTTGATATTTTAATATTTTTGCTCTGCTTGAGAGTTTTATTTGAAGAAGTCAAAATCGGCTCTGATGTGTGCGAGCTGATGTTAGTTGTCATCATCGAATAGATTTTACACGAATTTAATGGAATCTTCAGGTGAATCATGAGTGAGGAGCCATTTAATGAAAACTGACTTCTTAAAAATATAAAAGTTTTAGTTTATACTAAAAAAATTTGCATTAAATAGTCCATTTATCAACAGAAGAAACTTTTCTTAAATCAGTCAAATAACTGCATTCTAGTTTAACAAATCTGAAAAAATATATATTCATGAAATAAATGTTTTATATTCATAAAAAATTACCTTCAAATTAACTGTTAAATTACCATAATTATATTTAACTTAGTTAGTTAACTTCCCTTATATAAGTTACCTTTATTGTTATTCGATGATGTTAAAATTAAATTCAATTAAAATACCAATAAATTTGCAGTGAAATATTTTGTAGTCTTGTGCAATCGTCTGCGTGTAGAGCTGATTATGGTGTAAATATCTTACTCCCTTCTTACTACTAAAGTATCCGACATTGCACCAGGTCGACCTTGTTTCATGACGTGGGGTAAATATACCCGCATTCCGGATCGCAATGTAATAAACCTTGTACCTCTATGTATGTGTTTCCCTCAGAAATCAATTTAATTATGAAATCACGGCGCTCAGTTGTGCCGGATTTGCGTGGTGAACCCAGGCTCATTCCAATTCAAATCTAAAAATAGTTTCGATCAAAAATCATTCCTAATTAATCTAAACTAATAATGACAACCTTTTCGTATCCTTCAAAAAAAAATTAAATTTTTTGTAGATTTTGTACACGCACTAATATTACTTTGTTACCAAATCTAACAAATGTTCAAGAACCAATGTAACGGTTCGTTTAAATATCTCTCTCATAGTGAAACGAAGCAGCGCTAAAATAGCAACGTTGCTGAACTGTCAAAATCGCCAGCTACGCTCGGTGGGGAACTTTCACAGGGCGAATAAGAAATTCAAAAACTAACAACAAAAGGGCATGGTCAAGAGGAAATTTCCACCGTTGCTGAGGGTACCCTTCGAGGAAAACAAAAATTCGAGTATCAGGGATTGAAGTACATATTATTTATTTTGCATAAAAAAATATTTAATTAAAATATTTTGAAATTAATAAATTTATTTAAATTATTTATTACGTTTTTTTTTGTTATTACATTTTTATACATTTATTGTGAATGGTTATTTCTGGATATTACAATAGTCATAAGCTTTTTTAAAAAAAGCTTTAATACTTTTTCGAATTTGTAGGACTTTTAATAATCTTAAATATTCGTGTACGAAATGTGTTTAATAACATTTCGTGAGGTGGATGCCTCCATCTAGATCATCCCAGGAAAACGATCGAACTATATGCTGACCAGGAATTGTCCAATATTATGCTGCGCATCCTTTTCAGGAGTTAATCTATAACCGATTCACAATTTTTTATTTAACTCAACAACGATTAATATCATGCAACTCATTGCAGTTGCTCAAATTTAATAAAAAGTGGACCAATGGTCCAGTCCCTTGGGCCGCAACAAATAAGAAAATACTGTTGAGTAATAGAGTACAAAAATTGTATCAATCAAATAATAAAATAACTTTGTTTTGATATCTAATCAATAATTAATTTCATTAAAAATAGGCTAATAGATTGATATATGCTACAAATAAGATTTCTGCGCAATATATATATATATATATATATATATATATATATATATATATATATATAGATATATAAACATATACATTTAACATTTTTATATAAATATTAAGAGTTATAGCACCGTATATGGCAACACGGTTTTTACAATGTTGATCTTTTCAGAGCATTGGAAATGCAATGGCATTAAAAGCCAATTAAATCCAATAATGATGCTTTTGAAGTAATCGTTTACCAATTTTGTTAATTTTTAACCCAAAAAACAGGCAAATTCAACATTCAAATGTTCGAAACAGACTTGTGTGTATTCTTTAATTAAATATATATCTATTAATTTAAAATCTACACATATAATCATTTACCTGTGGGCACACAACATAGAATTCCCAATTTTCCATCGCCATTTTATGGATATTCTGAAATTTCAAAAAGACCAACCGATAGTAATACATATATTATCACAAATTTCAATAGAGAGAAAAATTGGTCGAAGGATAATGTAATTCATACCATTGAGAGCAAAACAGGTTTAGTCCGATACAAATATATTTATCGATTTCTTTAAGATTGGTTGAAAATCGCGGGTAAAAAAGCTATTATCATATCATCGTACATGTACATATCTGAGGAGACGGCTATTCGACTTGTAGAGTTACAAACTGACTTATAAATGCTATTTTCAACTTTTAACTGCACTTATTAATTTCATAATTTTGTAACGAATACATAAATTTTACATTATGTCTTATAGTTTTACATATTGTAAACTTGTAGTAGATATATTCCTATATCACAATACTGCATTTGATATTTTAATATTTTTGCTCTGCTTGAGAGTTTTATTTGAAGAAGTCAAAATCGGCTCTGATGTGTGCGAGCTGATGTTAGTTGTCATCATCGAATAGATTTTACACGAATTTAATGGAATCTTCAGGTGAATCATGAGTGAGGAGCCATTTAATGAAAACTGACTTCTTAAAAATATAAAAGTTTTATACTAAAAAAATTTGCATTAAATAGTCCATTTATCAACAGAAGAAACTTTTCTTAAATCAGTCAAATAACTGCATTCTAGTTTAACAAATCTGAAAAAATATATATTCATGAAATAAATGCTTTATATTCATAAAAAATTACCTTCAAATTAACTGTTAAATTACCATAATTATATTTAACTTAGTTAGTTAACTTCCCTTATATAAGTTACCTTTATTGTTATTCGATGATGTTAAAATTAAATTCAATTAAAATACCAATAAATTTGCAGTGAAATATTTTGTAGTCTTGTGTGTAATTATATAAGTGGTTATATTAGTTATATTATGGATTATTTTAATTTCATACAAGATTTACATACATTTTCTTAATATGAACTGCACAATGCAAACAAACATTGGACACATCATCGGAATTATCTTCAAGTTTAGATAAAATTAATTCCCTATATTCATCAGGACATGTACGATTTTGTAAAGATTTGTTATTTATAAGTCATTCAGCATACTGCATTGTAAAAACTCCACAATTATATGAACCACTTTGCAATTCTTGATTTATATGAAATTCTTCCCATTTATGTTTGGTGCTTGATTCCAGAATTTGTCTATAGTGATTGAATATTTCTTTTACTGTATTTGTTTGTTGTAGGGAATCCAAAACAATAATTTTCTTCTCTTTCCGATTTATTATTATTAAGTAATATAATATTATAAGTGATACAAGTGCCAAAGTCAGAAACAGACGCCTATGTAATATTCATTGGATGCAAGAAAATTAAAATTCAAGATACCTATCCTTGATTATACCTTTGGTCCGCTGTGAAAAGCACGAGCACCACTACTGCACGATAATTATTAAAATTGTAGTGTGTTTCCAGTAAAGTTCTCGACGTGCATATTTCTGATTAAATTCTATTCCATACTTTGATTTCTGGTTCGTACTGCTTTACCTCACACTTTCGTATTTTCGATTATTTCACTAAAGTACAAAATCGAGCACTCGCCTAAATATATAAATTATAGTAATCGAATGCGAGATAATTAATTCAGTTTAGTTTCTACAAATATCCATTTAACAGCATAGTGATTATGACGATTGTAATATTACGAATATGAAGTTTGATGTAAATACCAATGGAAAACCTGAAAACCTACTTTGTGATAAGATTTAGCCCAGCCTCTTAGTAATTTATTGACATGCGACATTTGTGGTTAAATCTGAAAGGAAATTTACTTAACTCAGTTCATATATTATTATCTGCAATGAAATTTGTACTCTGTCCAATCGGTACTTATACTATATATACATACATCGACTTGAACTTAACGATGAATAATGTGCAATCGATAAATTCTTAGGAGCTATGATCTGTACTGGCACCATGACTCACATCAAGTCGCTTTATCTTCAATCATCATTTACTTCGACTTGGTGGCAGAAGCAGAATATATGGCACTTGCCGAAGCACCAATGGAAGCATATGAATTAGGTTATTTATTGGACAAACTTGGCTCTAAGTAAATATTTATACAATGCTATTGATTAATTTCCAAAATCCACAACATTTGGTAAAATACGATGTAAAGACCAAACCTTTATCCTGAATCAAACATCGATTTTGAATACATTTCATGGCCACGAAATTAACAAATAAATCCAGTTAAGAAGGTTTAGTAAATATCAACAATTTGTGCTTCTGCTTATGCATATTTTATTTTTACACAGTTCAAATAATTTATTGAATCTTGGTTTCTGTTCGGTTCTGCAAATATTTTGTATACTGATATTGTATATACTGAATTAAACATTGTACTCCAGAGATTTTGTGAATTAGATATTCCTTATAAATTTATTATATATTTTCAATAAATTAAATTTTCAATGATTGGACCCTCAAAATAGGAAAAACGTAACAATATTACGTACTTTTCACGAAGTGTTTTGCATTATTAATAAAAATTATTCACAAAAATGCGTTATTGTTACTCGAGCCTCACAAATCCTCATAATTATTCAAAATTCTATAGTCAAATCTTAATTTTATGCTTTATAAAAATAAAAAATATTAAAACTACTTCAACTAATTTTTAATCATGCAATGTGGGAAATATATTGAACTACTATGTAAGGAATTGCACTAAGCAAGTTAACAAGATTTATTTGATCGTTAGGGCTATGCATTTTTAGCGGAATTTTGGAAACAAAATGGAAATTTCCGATGGTCTTGGAATCAGATTGTAAAAAAAAAGTTTCAAGATTATATATTTATTTTAAAATCTAAAATTCTTATATTTCTTAAAGAAGACATATCCCCCTGGGGATAGCCTTCGAAAGTGGAAATAAATTTAATTCCTTCCTAGTTTTCTGAATTTCTTATTCCCTAAAAATTGGCCTTCTTTGCTATCGATTTGACAGTTCGATTACGTTGCAATCAGCGTTTGTTTAATTTATATTTGTGATTCTCAAATCGCACTATGGAATTTATTGTGTTATTTTGTTTTTTCGGATTTTTTTTTTTTATATATATATTTATTGGATTTTCAAAAATTAACGGATTTTATATAACGGAAAATAATAACATGGCACTAACGATCGTCTTTTTTGCTATTATGAAATGAATTGTTAAAAATGCTTAGAGTTAAAAATGGGTAATTTTGGTAACTGAAAACTGCTTTTTTAATATCGCATTACAAATTTTAAAAAGGTTTGCGTTCTGGCGACTGGGTGGGCCCGGTAAGAACATTAATATTGTTACCTTGAAATCAATATTTGGCAACCTTACTTGTGTGCTTCGAGTCAATGTCCTGCTGAAAGACCCAAATGTGGCATACATAACTTAACATACTTTCCTGCGAAATGTGAACGTAAAGGTGCCAATCCATGACATCCTTTATGCAATATATTTGTTCGATTCCGTAATATGAAAATATCCCCCATATCATATTAAGAGCTCCTCCTTGGTCCTTGTAAATTTCGGATTTTATTCGGTATTAGGGGTTAACCGAACGTATTACTATAAAGCACTATTTTGGACTCATTTGACCACAAAATGTTACTCCATTTCTATACCTGCCAATTTAAATGCTCTTAGTAAGCAGCGGATCCTTTATTATGCTATGAGCTTACAAATTGCCATTTAGCAATCGTCTGCGTGTAGAGCTGATTTTGGTGTAAATATCTTACTCCCTTCTTACTACTAAAGTATCCGACATTGCACCAGGTCGACCTTGTTTCATGACGTGGGGTAAATATACCCGCATTCCGGATCGCAATGTAATAAACCTTGTACCTCTATGTATGTGTTTCCCTCAGAAATCAATTTAATTATGAAATCACGGCGCTCAGTTGTGCCGGATTTGCGTGGTGAACCCAGGCTCATTCCAATTCAAATCTAAAAATAGTTTCGATCAAAAATCATTCCTAATTAATCTAAACTAATAATGACAACCTTTTCGTATCCTTCAAAAAAAAATTAAATTTTTTGTAAAGATTTTGTACACGCACTAATATTACTTTGTTACCAAATCTAACAAATGTTCAAGAACCAATGTAACGGTTCGTTTAAATATCTCTCTCATAGTGAAACGAAGCAGCGCTAAAATAGCAACGTTGCTGAACTGTCAAAATCGCCAGCTACGCTCGGTGGGGAACTTTCACAGGGCGAATAAGAAATTCAAAAACTAACAACAAAAGGGCATGGTCAAGAGGAAATTTCCACCGTTGCTGAGGGTACCCTTCGAGGAAAACAAAAATTCGAGTATCAGGGATTGAAGTACATATTATTTATTTTGCATAAAAAAATATTTAATTAAAATATTTTGAAATTAATAAATTTATTTAAATTATTTATTACGTTTTTTTTTTGTTATTACATTTTTATACATTTATTGTGAATGGTTATTTCTGGATATTACAATAGTCATAAGCTTTTTTAAAAAAAGCTTTATTATAAAAGCTTTTTCGAATTTGTAGGACTTTTAATAATCTTAAATATTCGTGTACGAAATGGGTTTAATAACATTTCGTGAGGTGGATGCCTCCATCTAGATCATCCCAGGAAAACGATCGAACTATATGCTGACCAGGAATTGTCCAATATTATGCTGCGCATCCTTTTCAGGAGTTAATCTATAACCGATTCACAATTTTTTATTTAACTCAACAACGATTAATATCATGCAACTCATTGCAGTTGCTCAAATTTAATAAAAAGTGGACCAATGGTCCAGTCCCTTGGGCCGCAACAAATAAGAAAATACTGTTGAGTAATAGAGTAAAAAAATTGTATCAATCAAATAATAAAATAACTTTGTTTTGATATCTAATCAATAATTAATTTCATTAAAAATAGGCTAATAGATTGATATATGCTACAAATAAGATTTCTGCGCAATATATATATATATATATATATATATATATATATATATATATATATACATATATAGATATATAAACATATACATTTAACATTTTTATATAAATATTAAGAGTTATAGCACCGTATATGGCAACACGGTTTTTACAATGTTGATCTTTTCAGAGCATTGGAAATGCAATGGCATTAAAAGCCAATTAAATCCAATAATGATGCTTTTGAAGTAATCGTTTACCAATTTTGTTAATTTTTAACCCAAAAAACAGGCAAATTCAACATTCAAATGTTCGAAACAGACTTGTGTGTATTCTTTAATTAAATATATATCTATTAATTTAAAATCTACACATATAATCATTTACCTGTGGGCACTCAACATAGAATTCCCAATTTTCCATCGCCATGTTATGGATATTCTGAAATTTCAAAAAGACCAACCGATAGTAATACATATATTATCACAAATTTCAATAGAGAGAAAAATTGGTCGAAGGATAATGTAATTCATACCATTGAGAGCAAAACAGGTTTAGTCCGATACAAATATATTTATCAATTTCTTTAAGATTGGTTGAAAATCGCGGGTAAAAAAGCTATTATCATATCATCGTACATGTACATATCTGAGGAGACGGCTATTCGACTTGTAGAGTTATAAACTGACTTATAAATGCTATTTTCAACTTTTAACTGCACTTATTAATTTCATAATTTTGTAACGAATACATAAATTTTACATTATGTCTTATAGTTTTACATATTGTAAACTTGTAGTAGATATATTCCTATATCACAATACTGCATTTGATATTTTAATATTTTTGCTCTGCTTGAGAGTTTTATTTGAAGAAGTCAAAATCGGCTCTGATGTGTGCGAGCTGATGTTAGTTGTCATCATCGAATAGATTTTACACGAATTTAATGGAATCTTCAGGTGAATCATGAGTGAGGAGCCATTTAATGAAAACTGACTTCTTAAAAATATAAAAGTTTTATACTAAAAAAATTTGCATTAAATAGTCCATTTATCAACAGAAGAAACTTTTCTTAAATCAGTCAAATAACTGCATTCTAGTTTAACAAATCTGAAAAAATATATATTCATGAAATAAATGTTTTATATTCATAAAAAATGACCTTCAAATTAACTGTTAAATTACCATAATTATATTTAACTTAGTTAGTTAACTTCCCTTATATAAGTTACCTTTATTGTTATTCGATGATGTTATAATTAAATTCAATTAAAATACCAATAAATTTGCAGTGAAATATTTTGTAGTCTTGTGTGTAATTATATAAGTGGTTATATTAGTTATATTATGGATTATTTTAATTTCATACAAGATTTACATACATTTTCTTAATATGAACTGCACAATGCAAACAAACATTGGACACATCATCGGAATTATCTTCAAGTTTAGATAAAATTAATTCCCTATATTCATCAGGACATGTACGATTTTGTAAAGATTTGTTATTTATAAGTCATTCAGCATACTGCATTGTAAAAACTCCACAATTATATGAACCACTTTGCAATTCTTGATTTATATGAAATTCTTCCCATTTATGTTTGGTGCTTGATTCCAGAATTTGTCTATAGTGATTGAATATTTCTTTTACTGTATTTGTTTGTTGTAGGGAATCCAAAACAATAATTTTCTTCTCTTTCCGATTTATTATTATTAAGTAATATAATATTATAAGTGATACAAGTGCCAAAGTCAGAAACAGACGCCTATGTAATATTCATTGGATGCAAGAAAATTAAAATTCAAGATACCTATCCTTGATTATACCTTTGGTCCGCTGTGAAAAGCACGAGCACCACTACTGCACGATAATTATTAAAATTGTAGTGTGTTTCCAGTAAAGTTCTGGACGTGCATATTTCTGATTAAATTCTATTCCATACTTTGATTTCTGGTTCGTACTGCTTTACCTCACACTTTCGTATTTTCGATTATTTCACTAAAGTACAAAATCGAGCACTCGCCTAAATATATAAATTATAGTAATCGAATGCGAGATAATTAATTCAGTTTAGTTTCTACAAATATCCATTTAACAGCATAGTGATTATGACGATTGTAATATTACGAATATGAAGTTTGATGTAAATACCAATGGAAAACCTGAAAACCTACTTTGTGATAAGATTTAGCCCAGCCTCTTAGTAATTTATTGACATGCGACATTTGTGGTTAAATCTGAAAGGAAATTTACTTAACTCAGTTCATATATTATTATCTGCAATGAAATTTGTACTCTGTCCAATCGGTACTTATACTATATATACATACATCGACTTGAACTTAACGATGAATAATGTGCAATCGATAAATTCTTAGGAGCTGTGATCTGTACTGGCACCATGACTCACATCAAGTCGCTTTATCTTCAATCATCATTTACTTCGACTTGGTGGCAGAAGCAGAATATATGGCACTTGCCGAAGCACCAATGGAAGCATATGAATTAGGTTATTTATTGGACAAACTTGGCTCTAAGTAAATATTTATACAATGCTATTGATTAATTTCCAAAATCCACAACATTTGGTAAAATACGATGTAAAGACCAAACCTTTATCCTGAATCAAACATCGATTTTGAATACATTTCATGGCCACGAAATTAACAAATAAATCCAGTTAAGAAGGTTTAGTAAATATCAACAATTTGTGCTTCTGCTTATGCATATTTTATTTTTACACAGTTCAAATAATTTATTGAATCTTGGTTTCTGTTCGGTTCTGCAAATATTTTGTATACTGATATTGTATATACTGAATTAAACATTGTACTCCAGAGATTTTGTGAATTAGATATTCCTTATAAATTTATTATATATTTTCAATAAATTAAATTTTCAATGATTGGACCCTCAAAATAGGAAAAACATAAGAATATTACGTACTTTTCACGAAGTGTTTTGCATTATTAATAAAAATTATTCACAAAAATGCGTTATTGTTACTCGAGCCTCACAAATCCTCATAATTATTCAAAATTCTATAGTCAAATCTAAATTTTATGCTTTATAAAAATAAAAAATATTAAAACTACTTCAACTAATTTTTAATCATGCAATGTGGGAAATATATTGAACTACTATGTAAGGAATTGCACTAAGCAAGTTAACAAGATTTATTTGATCGTTAGGGCTATGCATTTTTAGCGGAATTTTGGAAACAAAATGGAAATTTCCGATGGTCTTGGAATCAGATTGTAAAAAAAAAGTTTTAAGATTATATATTTATTTTAAAATCTAAAATTCTTATATTTCTTAAAGAAGACATATCCCCCTGGGGATAGCCTTCGAAAGTGGAAATAAATTTAATTCCTTCCTAGTTTTCTGAATTTCTTATTCCCTAAAAATTGGCCTTCTTTGCTATCGATTTGACAGTTCGATTACGTTGCAATCAGCGTTTGTTTAATTTATATTTGTGATTCTCAAATCGCACTATGGAATTTATTGTGTTATTTTGTTTTTTCGGATTTTTTTTTTTTTATATATATATTTATTGGATTTTCAAAAATTAACGGATTTTATATAACGGAAAATAATAACATGGCACTAACGATCGTCTTTTTTGCTATTATGAAATGAATTGTTAAAAATGCTTAGAGTTAAAAATGGGTAATTTTGGTAACTGAAAACTGCTTTTTTAATATCGCATTACAAATTTTAAAAAGGTTTGCGTTCTGGCGACTGGGTGGGCCCGGTAAGAACATTAATATTGTTACCTTGAAATCAATATTTGGCAACCTTACTTGTGTGCTTCGAGTCAATGTCCTGCTGAAAGACCCAAATGTGGCATACATAACTTAACATACTTTCCTGCGAAATGTGAACGTAAAGGTGCCAATCCATGACATCCTTTATGCAATATATTTGTTCGATTCCGTAATATGAAAATATCCCCCATATCATATTAAGAGCTCCTCCTTGGTCCTTGTAAATTTCGGATTTTATTCGGTATTAGGGGTTAACCGAACGTATTGATATAAAGCACTATTTTGGACTCATTTGACCACAAAATGTTACTCCATTTCTATACCTGCCAATTTAAATGCTCTTAGTAAGCAGCGGATCCTTTATTATGCTATGAGCTTACAAATTGCCATTTAGCAATCGTCTGCGTGTAGAGCTGATTTTGGTGTAAATATCTTACTCCCTTCTTACTACTAAAGTATCCGACATTGCACCAGGTCGACCTTGTTTCATGACGTGGGGTAAATATACCCGCATTCCGGATCGCAATGTAATAAACCTTGTACCTCTATGTATGTGTTTCCCTCAGAAATCAATTTAATTATGAAATCACGGCGCTCAGTTGTGCCGGATTTGCGTGGTGAACCCAGGCTCATTCCAATTCAAATCTAAAAATAGTTTCGATCAAAAATCATTCCTAATTAATCTAAACTAATAATGACAACCTTTTCGTATCCTTCAAAAAAAAATTAAATTTTTTGTAAAGATTTTGTACACGCACTAATATTACTTTGTTACCAAATCTAACAAATGTTCAAGAACCAATGTAACGGTTCGTTTAAATATCTCTCTCATAGTGAAACGAAGCAGCGCTAAAATAGCAACGTTGCTGAACTGTCAAAATCGCCAGCTACGCTCGGTGGGGAACTTTCACAGGGCGAATAAGAAATTCAAAAACTAACAACAAAAGGGCATGGTCAAGAGGAAATTTCCACCGTTGCTGAGGGTACCCTTCGAGGAAAACAAAAATTCGAGTATCAGGGATTGAAGTACATATTATTTATTTTGCATAAAAAAATATTTAATTAAAATATTTTGAAATTAATAAATTTATTTAAATTATTTATTACGTTTTTTTTTTGTTATTACATTTTTATACATTTATTGTGAATGGTTATTTCTGGATATTACAATAGTCATAAGCTTTTTTAAAAAAAGCTTTATTATAAAAGCTTTTTCGAATTTGTAGGACTTTTAATAATCTTAAATATTCGTGTACGAAATGGGTTTAATAACATTTCGTGAGGTGGATGCCTCCATCTAGATCATCCCAGGAAAACGATCGAACTATATGCTGACCAGGAATTGTCCAATATTATGCTGCGCATCCTTTTCAGGAGTTAATCTATAACCGATTCACAATTTTTTATTTAACTCAACAACGATTAATATCATGCAACTCATTGCAGTTGCTCAAATTTAATAAAAAGTGGACCAATGGTCCAGTCCCTTGGGCCGCAACAAATAAGAAAATACTGTTGAGTAATAGAGTAAAAAAATTGTATCAATCAAATAATAAAATAACTTTGTTTTGATATCTAATCAATAATTAATTTCATTAAAAATAGGCTAATAGATTGATATATGCTACAAATAAGATTTCTGCGCAATATATATATATATATATATATATATATATATATATATATATATATATATATATATATATATATATACATATATAGATATATAAACATATACATTTAACATTTTTATATAAATATTAAGAGTTATAGCACCGTATATGGCAACACGGTTTTTACAATGTTGATCTTTTCAGAGCATTGGAAATGCAATGGCATTAAAAGCCAATTAAATCCAATAATGATGCTTTTGAAGTAATCGTTTACCAATTTTGTTAATTTTTAACCCAAAAAACAGGCAAATTCAACATTCAAATGTTCGAAACAGACTTGTGTGTATTCTTTAATTAAATATATATCTATTAATTTAAAATCTACACATATAATCATTTACCTGTGGGCACTCAACATAGAATTCCCAATTTTCCATCGCCATGTTATGGATATTCTGAAATTTCAAAAAGACCAACCGATAGTAATACATATATTATCACAAATTTCAATAGAGAGAAAAATTGGTCGAAGGATAATGTAATTCATACCATTGAGAGCAAAACAGGTTTAGTCCGATACAAATATATTTATCAATTTCTTTAAGATTGGTTGAAAATCGCGGGTAAAAAAGCTATTATCATATCATCGTACATGTACATATCTGAGGAGACGGCTATTCGACTTGTAGAGTTATAAACTGACTTATAAATGCTATTTTCAACTTTTAACTGCACTTATTAATTTCATAATTTTGTAACGAATACATAAATTTTACATTATGTCTTATAGTTTTACATATTGTAAACTTGTAGTAGATATATTCCTATATCACAATACTGCATTTGATATTTTAATATTTTTGCTCTGCTTGAGAGTTTTATTTGAAGAAGTCAAAATCGGCTCTGATGTGTGCGAGCTGATGTTAGTTGTCATCATCGAATAGATTTTACACGAATTTAATGGAATCTTCAGGTGAATCATGAGTGAGGAGCCATTTAATGAAAACTGACTTCTTAAAAATATAAAAGTTTTATACTAAAAAAATTTGCATTAAATAGTCCATTTATCAACAGAAGAAACTTTTCTGAAATCAGTCAAATAACTGCATTCTAGTTTAACAAATCTGAAAAAATATATATTCATGAAATAAATGTTTTATATTCATAAAAAATGACCTTCAAATTAACTGTTAAATTACCATAATTATATTTAACTTAGTTAGTTAACTTCCCTTATATAAGTTACCTTTATTGTTATTCGATGATGTTATAATTAAATTCAATTAAAATACCAATAAATTTGCAGTGAAATATTTTGTAGTCTTGTGTGTAATTATATAAGTGGTTATATTAGTTATATTATGGATTATTTTAATTTCATACAAGATTTACATACATTTTCTTAATATGAACTGCACAATGCAAACAAACATTGGACACATCATCGGAATTATCTTCAAGTTTAGATAAAATTAATTCCCTATATTCATCAGGACATGTACGATTTTGTAAAGATTTGTTATTTATAAGTCATTCAGCATACTGCATTGTAAAAACTCCACAATTATATGAACCACTTTGCAATTCTTGATTTATATGAAATTCTTCCCATTTATGTTTGGTGCTTGATTCCAGAATTTGTCTATAGTGATTGAATATTTCTTTTACTGTATTTGTTTGTTGTAGGGAATCCAAAACAATAATTTTCTTCTCTTTCCGATTTATTATTATTAAGTAATATAATATTATAAGTGATACAAGTGCCAAAGTCAGAAACAGACGCCTATGTAATATTCATTGGATGCAAGAAAATTAAAATTCAAGATACCTATCCTTGATTATACCTTTGGTCCGCTGTGAAAAGCACGAGCACCACTACTGCACGATAATTATTAAAATTGTAGTGTGTTTCCAGTAAAGTTCTCGACGTGCATATTTCTGATTAAATTCTATTCCATACTTTGATTTCTGGTTCGTACTGCTTTACCTCACACTTTCGTATTTTCGATTATTTCACTAAAGTACAAAATCAAGCACTCGCCTAAATATATAAATTATAGTAATCGAATGCGAGATAATTAATTCAGTTTAGTTTCTACAAATATCCATTTAACAGCATAGTGATTATGACGATTGTAATATTACGAATATGAAGTTTGATGTAAATACCAATGGAAAACCTGAAAACCTACTTTGTGATAAGATTTAGCCCAGCCTCTTAGTAATTTATTGACATGCGACATTTGTGGTTAAATCTGAAAGGAAATTTACTTAACTCAGTTCATATATTATTATCTGCAATGAAATTTGTACTCTGTCCAATCGGTACTTATACTATATATACATACATCGACTTGAACTTAACGATGAATAATGTGCAATCGATAAATTCTTAGGAGCTGTGATCTGTACTGGCACCATGACTCACATCAAGTCGCTTTATCTTCAATCATCATTTACTTCGACTTGGTGGCAGAAGCAGAATATATGGCACTTGCCGAAGCACCAATGGAAGCATATGAATTAGGTTATTTATTGGACAAACTTGGCTCTAAGTAAATATTTATACAATGCTATTGATTAATTTCCAAAATCCACAACATTTGGTAAAATACGATGTAAAGACCAAACCTTTATCCTGAATCAAACATCGATTTTGAATACATTTCATGGCCACGAAATTAACAAATAAATCCAGTTAAGAAGGTTTAGTAAATATCAACAATTTGTGCTTCTGCTTATGCATATTTTATTTTTACACAGTTCAAATAATTTATTGAATCTTGGTTTCTGTTCGGTTCTGCAAATATTTTGTATACTGATATTGTATATACTGAATTAAACATTGTACTCCAGAGATTTTGTGAATTAGATATTCCTTATAAATTTATTATATATTTTCAATAAATTAAATTTTCAATGATTGGACCCTCAAAATAGGAAAAACATAAGAATATTACGTACTTTTCACGAAGTGTTTTGCATTATTAATAAAAATTATTCACAAAAATGCGTTATTGTTACTCGAGCCTCACAAATCCTCATAATTATTCAAAATTCTATAGTCAAATCTAAATTTTATGCTTTATAAAAATAAAAAATATTAAAACTACTTCAACTAATTTTTAATCATGCAATGTGGGAAATATATTGAACTACTATGTAAGGAATTGCACTAAGCAAGTTAACAAGATTTATTTGATCGTTAGGGCTATGCATTTTTAGCGGAATTTTGGAAACAAAATGGAAATTTCCGATGGTCTTGGAATCAGATTGTAAAAAAAAAGTTTTAAGATTATATATTTATTTTAAAATCTAAAATTCTTATATTTCTTAAAGAAGACATATCCCCCTGGGGATAGCCTTCGAAAGTGGAAATAAATTTAATTCCTTCCTAGTTTTCTGAATTTCTTATTCCCTAAAAATTGGCCTTCTTTGCTATCGATTTGACAGTTCGATTACGTTGCAATCAGCGTTTGTTTAATTTATATTTGTGATTCTCAAATCGCACTATGGAATTTATTGTGTTATTTTGTTTTTTCGGATTTTTTTTTTTTTTATATATATATTTATTGGATTTTCAAAAATTAACGGATTTTATATAACGGAAAATAATAACATGGCACTAACGATCGTCTTTTTTGCTATTATGAAATGAATTGTTAAAAATGCTTAGAGTTAAAAATGGGTAATTTTGGTAACTGAAAACTGCTTTTTTAATATCGCATTACAAATTTTAAAAAGGTTTGCGTTCTGGCGACTGGGTGGGCCCGGTAAGAACATTAATATTGTTACCTTGAAATCAATATTTGGCAACCTTACTTGTGTGCTTCGAGTCAATGTCCTGCTGAAAGACCCAAATGTGGCATACATAACTTAACATACTTTCCTGCGAAATGTGAACGTAAAGGTGCCAATCCATGACATCCTTTATGCAATATATTTGTTCGATTCCGTAATATGAAAATATCCCCCATATCATATTAAGAGCTCCTCCTTGGTCCTTGTAAATTTCGGATTTTATTCGGTATTAGGGGTTAACCGAACGTATTGATATAAAGCACTATTTTGGACTCATTTGACCACAAAATGTTACTCCATTTCTATACCTGCCAATTTAAATGCTCTTAGTAAGCAGCGGATCCTTTATTATGCTATGAGCTTACAAATTGCCATTTAGCAATCGTCTGCGTGTAGAGCTGATTTTGGTGTAAATATCTTACTCCCTTCTTACTACTAAAGTATCCGACATTGCACCAGGTCGACCTTGTTTCATGACGTGGGGTAAATATACCCGCATTCCGGATCGCAATGTAATAAACCTTGTACCTCTATGTATGTGTTTCCCTCAGAAATCAATTTAATTATGAAATCACGGCGCTCAGTTGTGCCGGATTTGCGTGGTGAACCCAGGCTCATTCCAATTCAAATCTAAAAATAGTTTCGATCAAAAATCATTCCTAATTAATCTAAACTAATAATGACAACCTTTTCGTATCCTTCAAAAAAAAATTAAATTTTTTGTAAAGATTTTGTACACGCACTAATATTACTTTGTTACCAAATCTAACAAATGTTCAAGAACCAATGTAACGGTTCGTTTAAATATCTCTCTCATAGTGAAACGAAGCAGCGCTAAAATAGCAACGTTGCTGAACTGTCAAAATCGCCAGCTACGCTCGGTGGGGAACTTTCACAGGGCGAATAAGAAATTCAAAAACTAACAACAAAAGGGCATGGTCAAGAGGAAATTTCCTCCGTTGCTGAGGGTACCCTTCGAGGAAAACAAAAATTCGAGTATCAGGGATTGAAGTACATATTATTTATTTTGCATATAAAAATATTTAATTAAAATATTTTGAAATTAATAAATTTATTTAAATTATTTATTACGTTTTTTTTTTGTTATTACATTTTTATACATTTATTGTGAATGGTTATTTCTGGATATTACAATAGTCATAAGCTTTTTTAAAAAAAGCTTTATTATAAAAGCTTTTTCGAATTTGTAGGACTTTTAATAATCTTAAATATTCGTGTACGAAATGGGTTTAATAACATTTCGTGAGGTGGATGCCTCCATCTAGATCATCCCAGGAAAACGATCGAACTATATGCTGACCAGGAATTGTCCAATATTATGCTGCGCATCCTTTCCAGGAGTTAATCTATAACCGATTCACAATTTTTTATTTAACTCAACAACGATTAATATCATGCAACTCATTGCAGTTGCTCAAATTTAATAAAAAGTGGACCAATGGTCCAGTCCCTTGGGCCGCAACAAATAAGAAAATACTGTTGAGTAATAGAGTAAAAAAATTGTATCAATCAAATAATAAAATAACTTTGTTTTGATATCTAATCAATAATTAATTTCATTAAAAATAGGCTAATAGATTGATATATGCTACAAATAAGATTTCTGCGCAATATATATATATATATATACATTACATTACAAACATATACATTTAACATTTTTATATAAATATTAAGAGTTATAGCACCGTATATGGCAACACGGTTTTTACAATGTTGATCTTTTCAGAGCATTGGAAATGCAATGGCATTAAAAGCCAATTAAATCCAATAATGATGCTTTTGAAGTAATCGTTTACCAATTTTGTTAATTTTTAACCCAAAAAACAGGCAAATTCAACATTCAAATGTTCGAAACAGACTTGTGTGTATTCTTTAATTAAATATATATCTATTAATTTAAAATCTACACATATAATCATTTACCTGTGGGCACACAACATAGAATTCCCAATTTTCCATCGCCATTTTATGGATATTCTGAAATTTCAAAAAGACCAACCGATAGTAATACATATATTATCACAAATTTCAATAGACAGAAAAATTGGTCGAAGGATAATGTAATTCATACCATTGAGAGCAAAACAGGTTTAGTCCGATACAAATATATTTATCGATTTCTTTAAGATTGGTTGAAAATCGCGGGTAAAAAAGCTATTATCATATCATCGTACATGTACATATCTGAGGAGACGGCTATTCGACTTGTAGAGTTATAAACTGACTTATAAATGCTATTTTCAACTTTTAACTGCACTTATTGATTTCATAATTTTGTAACGAATACATAAATTTTACATTATGTCTTATAGTTTTACATATTGTAAACTTGTAGTAGATATATTCCTATATCACAATACTGCATTTGATATTTTAATATTTTTGCTCTGCTTGAGAGTTTTATTTGAAGAAGTCAAAATCGGCTCTGATGTGTGCGAGCTGATGTTAGTTGTCATCATCGAATAGATTTTACACGAATTTAATGGAATCTTCAGGTGAATCATGAGTGAGGAGCCATTTAATGAAAACTGACTTCTTAAAAATATAAAAGTTTTATACTAAAAAAATTTGCATTAAATAGTCCATTTATCAACAGAAGAAACTTTTCTTAAATCAGTCAAATAACTGCATTCTAGTTTAACAAATCTGAAAAAATATATATTCATGAAATAAATGTTTTATATTCATAAAAAATGACCTTCAAATTAACTGTTAAATTACCATAATTATATTTAACTTAGTTAGTTAACTTCCCTTATATAAGTTACCTTTATTGTTATTCGATGATGTTAAAATTAAATTCAATTAAAATACCAATAAATTTGCAGTGAAATATTTTGTAGTCTTGTGTGTAATTATATAAGTGGTTATATTAGTTATATTATGGATTATTTTAATTTCATACAAGATTTACATACATTTTCTTAATATGAACTGCATAATGCAAACAAACATTGGACACATCATCGGAATTATCTTCAAGTTTAGATAAAATTAATTCCCTATATTCATCAGGACATGTACGATTTTGTAAAGATTTGTTATTTATAAGTCATTCAGCATACTGCATTGTAAAAACTCCACAATTATATGAACCACTTTGCAATTCTTGATTTATATGAAATTCTTCCCATTTATGTTTGGTGCTTGATTCCAGAATTTGTCTATAGTGATTGAATATTTCTTTTACTGTATTTGTTTGTTGTAGGGAATCCAAAACAATAATTTTCTTCTCTTTCCGATTTATTATTATTAAGTAATATAATATTATAAGTGATACAAGTGCCAAAGTCAGAAACAGACGCCTATGTAATATTCATTGGATGCAAGAAAATTAAAATTCAAGATACCTATCCTTGATTATACCTTTGGTCCGCTGTGAAAAGCACGAGCACCACTACTGCACGATAATTATTAAAATTGTAGTGTGTTTCCAGTAAAGTTCTCGACGTGCATATTTCTGATTAAATTCTATTCCATACTTTGATTTCTGGTTCGTACTGCTTTACCTCACACTTTCGTATTTTCGATTATTTCACTAAAGTACAAAATCGAGCACTCGCCTAAATATATAAATTATAGTAATCGAATGCGAGATAATTAATTCAGTTTAGTTTCTACAAATATCCATTTAACAGCATAGTGATTATGACGATTGTAATATTACGAATATGAAGTTTGATGTAAATACCAATGGAAAACCTGAAAACCTACTTTGTGATAAGATTTAGCCCAGCCTCTTAGTAATTTATTGACATGCGACATTTGTGGTTAAATCTGAAAGGAAATTTACTTAACTCAGTTCATATATTATTATCTGCAATGAAATTTGTACTCTGTCCAATCGGTACTTATACTATATATACATACATCGACTTGAACTTAACGATGAATAATGTGCAATCGATAAATTCTTAGGAGCTATGATCTGTACTGGCACCATGACTCACATCAAGTCGCTTTATCTTCAATCATCATTTACTTCGACTTGGTGGCAGAAGCAGAATATATGGCACTTGCCGAAGCACCAATGGAAGCATATGAATTAGGTTATTTATTGGACAAACTTGGCTCTAAGTAAATATTTATACAATGCTATTGATTAATTTCCAAAATCCACAACATTTGGTAAAATACGATGTAAAGACCAAACCTTTATCCTGAATCAAACATCGATTTTGAATACATTTCATGGCCACGAAATTAACAAATAAATCCAGTTAAGAAGGTTTAGTAAATATCAACAATTTGTGCTTCTGCTTATGCATATTTTATTTTTACACAGTTCAAATAATTTATTGAATCTTGGTTTCTGTTCGGTTCTGCAAATATTTTGTATACTGATATTGTATATACTGAATTAAACATTGTACTCCAGAGATTTTGTGAATTAGATATTCCTTATAAATTTATTATATATTTTCAATAAATTAAATTTTCAATGATTGGACCCTCAAAATAGGAAAAACGTAACAATATTACGTACTTTTCACGAAGTGTTTTGCATTATTAATAAAAATTATTCACAAAAATGCGTTATTGTTACTCGAGCCTCACAAATCCTCATAATTATTCAAAATTCTATAGTCAAATCTTAATTTTATGCTTTATAAAAATAAAAAATATTAAAACTACTTCAACTAATTTTTAATCATGCAATGTGGGAAATATATTGAACTACTATGTAAGGAATTGCACTAAGCAAGTTAACAAGATTTATTTGATCGTTAGGGCTATGCATTTTTAGCGGAATTTTGGAAACAAAATGGAAATTTCCGATGGTCTTGGAATCAGATTGTAAAAAAAAAGTTTTAAGATTATATATTTATTTTAAAATCTAAAATTCTTATATTTCTTAAAGAAGACATATCCCTCTGGGGATAACCTTCGAAAGTGGAAATAAATTTAATTCCTTCCTAGTTTTCTGAATTTCTTATTCCCTAAAAATTGGCCTTCTTTGCTATCGATTTGACAGTTCGATTACGTTGCAATCAGCGTTTGTTTAATTTATATTTGTGATTCTCAAATCGCACTATGGAATTTATTGTGTTATTTTGTTTTTTCGGAGTTTTTTTTTTATATATATATTTATTGGATTTTCAAAAATTAACGGATTTTATATAACGGAAAATAATAACATGGCACTAACGATCGTCTTTTTTGCTATTATGAAATGAATTGTTAAAAATGCTTAGAGTTAAAAATGGGTAATTTTGGTAACTGAAAACTGCTTTTTTAATATCGCATTACAAATTTTAAAAAGGTTTGCGTTCTGGCGACTGGGTGGGCCCGGTAAGAACATTAATATTGTTACCTTGAAATCAATATTTGGCAACCTTACTTGTGTGCTTCGAGTCAATGTCCTGCTGAAAGACCCAAATGTGGCATACATAACTTAACATACTTTCCTGCGAAATGTGAACGTAAAGGTGCCAATCCATGACATCCTTTATGCAATATATTTGTTCGATTCCGTAATATGAAAATATCCCCCATATCATATTAAGAGCTCCTCCTTGGTCCTTGTAAATTTCGGATTTTATTCGGTATTAGGGGTTAACCGAACGTATTGATATAAAGCACTATTTTGGACTCATTTGACCACAAAATGTTACTCCATTTCTATACCTGCCAATTTAAATGCTCTTAGTAAGCAGCGGATCCTTTATTATGCTATGAGCTTACAAATTGCCATTTAGCAATCGTCTGCGTGTAGAGCTGATTTTGGTGTAAATATCTTACTCCCTTCTTACTACTAAAGTATCCGACATTGCACCAGGTCGACCTTGTTTCATGACGTGGGGTAAATATACCCGCATTCCGGATCGCAATGTAATAAACCTTGTACCTCTATGTATGTGTTTCCCTCAGAAATCAATTTAATTATGAAATCACGGCGCTCAGTTGTGCCGGATTTGCGTGGTGAACCCAGGCTCATTCCAATTCAAATCTAAAAATAGTTTCGATCAAAAATCATTCCTAATTAATCTAAACTAATAATGACAACCTTTTCGTATCCTTCAAAAAAAAATTAAATTTTTTGTAAAGATTTTGTACACGCACTAATATTACTTTGTTACCAAATCTAACAAATGTTCAAGAACCAATGTAACGGTTCGTTTAAATATCTCTCTCATAGTGAAACGAAGCAGCGCTAAAATAGCAACGTTGCTGAACTGTCAAAATCGCCAGCTACGCTCGGTGGGGAACTTTCACAGGGCGAATAAGAAATTCAAAAACTAACAACAAAAGGGCATGGTCAGGAGGAAATTTCCACCGTTGCTGAGGGTACCCTTCGAGGAAAACAAAAATTCGAGTATCAGGGATTGAAGTACATATTATTTATTTTGCATAAAAAAATATTTAATTAAAATATTTTGAAATTAATAAATTTAATTTTTTTATTTAAATTATTTATTACGTTTTTTTTTTTTGTTATTACATTTTTATACATTTATTGTGAATGGTTATTTCTGGATATTACAATAGTCATAAGCTTTTTTAAAAAAAGCTTTATTATAAAAGCTTTTTCGAATTTGTAGGACTTTTAATAATCTTAAATATTCGTGTACGAAATGGGTTTAATAACATTTCGTGAGGTGGATGCCTCCATCTAGATCATCCCAGGAAAACGATCGAACTATATGCTGACCAGGAATTGTCCAATATTATGCTGCGCATCCTTTTCAGGAGTTAATCTATAACCGATTCACAATTTTTTATTTAACTCAACAACGATTAATATCATGCAACTCATTGCAGTTGCTCAAATTTAATAAAAAGTGGACCAATGGTCCAGTCCCTTGGGCCGCAACAAATAAGAAAATACTGTTGAGTAATAGAGTAAAAAAATTGTATCAATCAAATAATAAAATAACTTTGTTTTGATATCTAATCAATAATTAATTTCATTAAAAATAGGCTAATAGATTGATATATGCTACAAATAAGATTTCTGCGCAATATATATATATATATATATATATATATATATATATATATATATATATATATATATATATAGATATATAAACATATACATTTAACATTTTTATATAAATATTAAGAGTTATAGCACCGTATATGGCAACACGGTTTTTACAATGTTGATCTTTTCAGAGCATTGGAAATGCAATGGCATTAAAAGCCAATTAAATCCAATAATGATGCTTTTGAAGTAATCGTTTACCAATTTTGTTAATTTTTAACCCAAAAAACAGGCAAATTCAACATTCAAATGTTCGAAACAGACTTGTGTGTATTCTTTAATTAAATATATATCTATTAATTTAAAATCTACACATATAATCATTTACCTGTGGGCACACAACATAGAATTCCCAATTTTCCATCGCCATTTTATGGATATTCTGAAATTTCAAAAAGACCAACCGATAGTAATACATATATTATCACATATTTCAATAGACAGAAAAATTGGTCGAAGGATAATGTAATTCATACCATTGAGAGCAAAACAGGTTTAGTCCGATACAAATATATTTATCGATTTCTTTAAGATTGGTTGAAAATCGCGGGTAAAAAAGCTATTATCATATCATCGTACATGTACATATCTGAGGAGACGGCTATTCGACTTGTAGAGTTATAAACTGACTTATAAATGCTATTTTCAACTTTTAACTGCACTTATTAATTTCATAATTTTGTAACGAATACATAAATTTTACATTATGTCTTATAGTTTTACATATTGTAAACTTGTAGTAGATATATTCCTATATCACAATACTGCATTTGATATTTTAATATTTTTGCTCTGCTTGAGAGTTTTATTTGAAGAAGTCAAAATCGGCTCTGATGTGTGCGAGCTGATGTTAGTTGTCATCATCGAATAGATTTTACACGAATTTAATGGAATCTTCAGGTGAATCATGAGTGAGGAGCCATTTAATGAAAACTGACTTCTTAAAAATATAAAAGTTTTATACTAAAAAAATTTGCATTAAATAGTCCATTTATCAACAGAAGAAACTTTTCTTAAATCAGTCAAATAACTGCATTCTAGTTTAACAAATCTGAAAAAATATATATTCATGAAATAAATGTTTTATATTCATAAAAAATGACCTTCAAATTAACTGTTAAATTACCATAATTATATTTAACTTAGTTAGTTAACTTCCCTTATATAAGTTACCTTTATTGTTATTCGATGATGTTAAAATTAAATTCAATTAAAATACCAATAAATTTGCAGTGAAATATTTTGTAGTCTTGTGCAATCGTCTGCGTGTAGAGCTGATTTTGGTGTAAATATCTTACTCCCTTCTTACTACTAAAGTATCCGACATTGCACCAGGTCGACCTTGTTTCATGACGTGGGGTAAATATACCCGCATTCCGGATCGCAATGTAATAAACCTTGTACCTCTATGTATGTGTTTCCCTCAGAAATCAATTTAATTATGAAATCACGGCGCTCAGTTGTGCCGGATTTGCGTGGTGAACCCAGGCTCATTCCAATTCAAATCTAAAAATAGTTTCGATCAAAAATCATTCCTAATTAATCTAAACTAATAATGACAACCTTTTCGTATCCTTCAAAAAAAAATTAAATTTTTTGTAAAGATTTTGTACACGCACTAATATTACTTTGTTACCAAATCTAACAAATGTTCAAGAACCAATGTAACGGTTCGTTTAAATATCTCTCTCATAGTGAAACGAAGCAGCGCTAAAATAGCAACGTTGCTGAACTGTCAAAATCGCCAGCTACGCTCGGTGGGGAACTTTCACAGGGCGAATAAGAAATTCAAAAACTAACAACAAAAGGGCATGGTCAAGAGGAAATTTCCACCGTTGCTGAGGGTACCCTTCGAGGAAAACAAAAATTCTAGTATCAGGGATTGAAGTACATATTATTTATTTTGCATAAAAAAATATTTAATTAAAATATTTTGAAATTAATAAATTTATTTAAATTATTTATTACGTTTTTTTTTTGTTATTACATTTTTATACATTTATTGTGAATGGTTATTTCTGGATATTACAATAGTCATAAGCTTTTTTAAAAAAAGCTTTATTATAAAAGCTTTTTCGAATTTGTAGGACTTTTAATAATCTTAAATATTCGTGTACGAAATGTGTTTAATAACATTTCGTGAGGTGGATGCCTCCATCTAGATCATCCCAGGAAAATGATCGAACTATATGCTGATCAGGAATTGTCCAATATTATGCTGCGCATCCTTTTCAGGAGTTAATCTATAACCGATTCACAATTTTTTATTTAACTCAACAACGATTAATATCATGCAACTCATTGCAGTTGCTCAAATTTAATAAAAAGTGGACCAATGGTCCAGTCCCTTGGGCCGCAACAAATAAGAAAATACTGTTGAGTAATAGAGTAAAAAAATTGTATCAATCAAATAATAAAATAACTTTGTTTTGATATCTAATCAATAATTAATTTCATTAAAAATAGGCTAATAGATTGATATATGCTACAAATAAGATTTCTGCGCAATATATATATATATATATATATATATATATATAGATATATAAACATATACATTTAACATTTTTATATAAATATTAAGAGTTATAGCACCGTATATGGCAACACGGTTTTTACAATGTTGATCTTTTCAGAGCATTGGAAATGCAATGGCATTAAAAGCCAATTAAATCCAATAATGATGCTTTTGAAGTAATCGTTTACCAATTTTGTTAATTTTTAACCCAAAAAACAGGCAAATTCAACATTCAAATGTTCGAAACAGACTTGTGTGTATTCTTTAATTAAATATATATCTATTAATTTAAAATCTACACATATAATCATTTACCTGTGGGCACACAACATAGAATTCCCAATTTTCCATCGCCATGTTATGGATATTCTGAAATTTCAAAAAAACCAACCGATAGTAATACATATATTATCACAAATTTCAATAGAGAGAAAAATTGGTCGAAGGATAATGTAATTCATACCATTGAGAGCAAAACAGGTTTAGTCCGATACAAATATATTTATCAATTTCTTTAAGATTGGTTGAAAATCGCGGGTAAAAAAGCTATTATCATATCATCGTACATGTACATATCTGAGGAGACGGCTATTCGACTTGTAGAGTTATAAACTGACTTATAAATGCTATTTTCAACTTTTAACTGCACTTATTAATTTCATAATTTTGTAACGAATACATAAATTTTACATTATGTCTTATAGTTTTACATATTGTAAACTTGTAGTAGATATATTCCTATATCACAATACTGCATTTGATATTTTAATATTTTTGCTCTGCTTGAGAGTTTTATTTGAAGAAGTCAAAATCGGCTCTGATGTGTGCGAGCTGATGTTAGTTGTCATCATCGAATAGATTTTACACGAATTTAATGGAATCTTCAGGTGAATCATGAGTGAGGAGCCATTTAATGAAAACTGACTTCTTAAAAATATAAAAGTTTTATACTAAAAAAATTTGCATTAAATAGTCCATTTATCAACAGAAGAAACTTTTCTTAAATCAGTCAAATAACTGCATTCTAGTTTAACAAATCTGAAAAAATATATATTCATGAAATAAATGTTTTATATTCATAAAAAATGACCTTCAAATTAACTGTTAAATTACCATAATTATATTTAACTTAGTTAGTTAACTTCCCTTATATAAGTTACCTTTATTGTTATTCGATGATGTTAAAATTAAATTCAATTAAAATACCAATAAATTTGCAGTGAAATATTTTGTAGTCTTGTGTGTAATTATATAAGTGGTTATATTAGTTATATTATGGATTATTTTAATTTCATACAAGATTTACATACATTTTCTTAATATGAACTGCACAATGCAAACAAACATTGGACACATCATCGGAATTATCTTCAAGTTTAGATAAAATTAATTCCCTATATTCATCAGGACATGTACGATTTTGTAAAGATTTGTTATTTATAAGTCATTCAGCATACTGCATTGTAAAAACTCCACAATTATATGAACCACTTTGCAATTCTTGATTTATATGAAATTCTTCCCATTTATGTTTGGTGCTTGATTCCAGAATTTGTCTATAGTGATTGAATATTTCTTTTACTGTATTTGTTTGTTGTAGGGAATCCAAAACAATAATTTTCTTCTCTTTCCGATTTATTATTATTAAGTAATATAATATTATAAGTGATACAAGTGCCAAAGTCAGAAACAGACGCCTATGTAATATTCATTGGATGCAAGAAAATTAAAATTCAAGATACCTATCCTTGATTATACCTTTGGTCCGCTGTGAAAAGCACGAGCACCACTACTGCACGATAATTATTAAAATTGTAGTGTGTTTCCAGTAAAGTTCTCGACGTGCATATTTCTGATTAAATTCTATTCCATACTTTGATTTCTGGTTCGTACTGCTTTACCTCACACTTTCGTATTTTCGATTATTTCACTAAAGTACAAAATCGAGCACTCGCCTAAATATATAAATTATAGTAATCGAATGCGAGATAATTAATTCAGTTTAGTTTCTACAAATATCCATTTAACAGCATAGTGATTATAACGATTGTAATATTACGAATATGAAGTTTGATGTAAATACCAATGGAAAACCTGAAAACCTACTTTGTGATAAGATTTAGCCCAGCCTCTTAGTAATTTATTGACATGCGACATTTGTGGTTAAATCTGAAAGGAAATTTACTTAACTCAGTTCATATATTATTATCTGCAATGAAATTTGTACTCTGTCCAATCGGTACTTATACTATATATACATACATCGACTTGAACTTAACGATGAATAATGTGCAATCGATAAATTCTTAGGAGCTGTGATCTGTACTGGCACCATGACTCACATCAAGTCGCTTTATCTTCAATCATCATTTACTTCGACTTGGTGGCAGAAGCAGAATATATGGCACTTGCCGAAGCACCAATGGAAGCATATGAATTAGGTTATTTATTGGACAAACTTGGCTCTAAGTAAATATTTATACAATGCTATTGATTAATTTCCAAAATCCACAACATTTGGTAAAATACGATGTAAAGACCAAACCTTTATCCTGAATCAAACATCGATTTTGAATACATTTCATGGCCACGAAATTAACAAATAAATCCAGTTAAGAAGGTTTAGTAAATATCAACAATTTGTGCTTCTGCTTATGCATATTTTATTTTTACACAGTTCAAATAATTTATTGAATCTTGGTTTCTGTTCGGTTCTGCAAATATTTTGTATACTGATATTGTATATACTGAATTAAACATTGTACTCCAGAGATTTTGTGAATTAGATATTCCTTATAAATTTATTATATATTTTCAATAAATTAAATTTTCAATGATTGGACCCTCAAAATAGGAAAAACATAAGAATATTACGTACTTTTCACGAAGTGTTTTGCATTATTAATAAAAATTATTCACAAAAATGCGTTATTGTTACTCGAGCCTCACAAATCCTCATAATTATTCAAAATTCTATAGTCAAATCTTAATTTTATGCTTTATAAAAATAAAAAATATTAAAACTACTTCAACTAATTTTTAATCATGCAATGTGGGAAATATATTGAACTACTATGTAAGGAATTGCACTAAGCAAGTTAACAAGATTTATTTGATCGTTAGGGCTATGCATTTTTAGCGGAATTTTGGAAACAAAATGGAAATTTCCGATGGTCTTGGAATCAGATTGTAAAAAAAAAGTTTTAAGATTATATATTTATTTTAAAATCTAAAATTCTTATATTTCTTAAAGAAGACATATCCCTCTGGGGATAACCTTCGAAAGTGGAAATAAATTTAATTCCTTCCTAGTTTTCTGAATTTCTTATTCCCTAAAAATTGGCCTTCTTTGCTATCGATTTGACAGTTCGATTACGTTGCAATCAGCGTTTGTTTAATTTATATTTGTGATTCTCAAATCGCACTATGGAATTTATTGTGTTATTTTGTTTTTTCGGAGTTTTTTTATATATATATATATATTTATTGGATTTTCAAAAATTAACGGATTTTATATAACGGAAAATAATAACATGGCACTAACGATCGTCTTTTTTGCTATTATGAAATGAATTGTTAAAAATGCTTAGAGTTAAAAATGGGTAATTTTGGTAACTGAAAACTGCTTTTTTAATATCGCATTACAAATTTTAAAAAGGTTTGCGGTCTGGCGACTGGGTGGGCCCGGTAAGAACATTAATATTGTTTCCTTGAAATCAATATTTGGCAACCTTACTTGTGTGCTTCGAGTCAATGTCCTGCTGAAAGACCCAAATGTGGCATACATAATTTAACATACTTTCCTGCGAAATGTGAACGTAAAGGTGCCAATCCATGACATCCTTTATGCAATATATTTGTTCGATTCCGTAATATGAAAATATCCCCCATATCATATTAAGAGCTCCTCCTTGGTCCTTGTAAATTTCGGATTTTATTCGGTATTAGGGGTTAACCGAACGTATTGATATAAAGCACTATTTTGGACTCATTTGACCACAAAATGTTACTCCATTTCTATACCTGCCAATTTAAATGCTCTTAGTAAGCAGCGGATCCTTTATTATGCTATGAGCTTACAAATTGCCATTTAGCAATCGTCTGCGTGTAGAGCTGATTTTGGTGTAAATATCTTACTCCCTTCTTACTACTAAAGTATCCGACATTGCACCAGGTCGACCTTGTTTCATGACGTGGGGTAAATATACCCGCATTCCGGATCGCAATGTAATAAACCTTGTACCTCTATGTATGTGTTTCCCTCAGAAATCAATTTAATTATGAAATCACGGCGCTCAGTTGTGCCGGATTTGCGTGGTGAACCCAGGCTCATTCCAATTCAAATCTAAAAATAGTTTCGATCAAAAATCATTCCTAATTAATCTAAACTAATAATGACAACCTTTTCGTATCCTTCAAAAAAAAATTAAATTTTTTGTAAAGATTTTGTACACGCACTAATATTACTTTGTTACCAAATCTAACAAATGTTCAAGAACCAATGTAACGGTTCGTTTAAATATCTCTCTCATAGTGAAACGAAGCAGCGCTAAAATAGCAACGTTGCTGAACTGTCAAAATCGCCAGCTACGCTCGGTGGGGAACTTTCACAGGGCGAATAAGAAATTCAAAAACTAACAACAAAAGGGCATGGTCAGGAGGAAATTTCCACCGTTGCTGAGGGTACCCTTCGAGGAAAACAAAAATTCGAGTATCAGGGATTGAAGTACATATTATTTATTTTGCATAAAAAAATATTTAATTAAAATATTTTGAAATTAATAAATTTAATTTTTTTATTTAAATTATTTATTACGTTTTTTTTTTTTGTTATTACATTTTTATACATTTATTGTGAATGGTTATTTCTGGATATTACAATAGTCATAAGCTTTTTTAAAAAAAGCTTTATTATAAAAGCTTTTTCGAATTTGTAGGACTTTTAATAATCTTAAATATTCGTGTACGAAATGTGTTTAATAACATTTCGTGAGGTGGATGCCTCCATCTAGATCATCCCAGGAAAACGATCGAACTATATGCTGACCAGGAATTGTCCAATATTATGCTGCGCATCCTTTCCAGGAGTTAATCTATAACCGATTCACAATTTTTTATTTAACTCAACAACGATTAATATCATGCAACTCATTGCAGTTGCTCAAATTTAATAAAAAGTGGACCAATGGTCCAGTCCCTTGGGCCGCAACAAATAAGAAAATACTGTTGAGTAATAGAGTAAAAAAATTGTATCAATCAAATAATAAAATAACTTTGTTTTGATATCTAATCAATAATTAATTTCATTAAAAATAGGCTAATAGATTGATATATGCTACAAATAAGATTTCTGCGCAATATATATATATATATATATACATTACATTACAAACATATACATTTAACATTTTTATATAAATATTAAGAGTTATAGCACCGTATATGGCAACACGGTTTTTACAATGTTGATCTTTTCAGAGCATTGGAAATGCAATGGCATTAAAAGCCAATTAAATCCAATAATGATGCTTTTGAAGTAATCGTTTACCAATTTTGTTAATTTTTAACCCAAAAAACAGGCAAATTCAACATTCAAATGTTCGAAACAGACTTGTGTGTATTCTTTAATTAAATATATATCTATTAATTTAAAATCTACACATATAATCATTTACCTGTGGGCACACAACATAGAATTCCCAATTTTCCATCGCCATTTTATGGATATTCTGAAATTTCAAAAAGACCAACCGATAGTAATACATATATTATCACAAATTTCAATAGACAGAAAAATTGGTCGAAGGATAATGTAATTCATACCATTGAGAGCAAAACAGGTTTAGTCCGATACAAATATATTTATCGATTTCTTTAAGATTGGTTGAAAATCGCGGGTAAAAAAGCTATTATCATATCATCGTACATGTACATATCTGAGGAGACGGCTATTCGACTTGTAGAGTTATAAACTGACTTATAAATGCTATTTTCAACTTTTAACTGCACTTATTAATTTCATAATTTTGTAACGAATACATAAATTTTACATTATGTCTTATAGTTTTACATATTGTAAACTTGTAGTAGATATATTCCTATATCACAATACTGCATTTGATATTTTAATATTTTTGCTCTGCTTGAGAGTTTTATTTGAAGAAGTCAAAATCGGCTCTGATGTGTGCGAGCTGATGTTAGTTGTCATCATCGAATAGATTTTACACGAATTTAATGGAATCTTCAGGTGAATCATGAGTGAGGAGCCATTTAATGAAAACTGACTTCTTAAAAATATAAAAGTTTTATACTAAAAAAATTTGCATTAAATAGTCCATTTATCAACAGAAGAAACTTTTCTTAAATCAGTCAAATAACTGCATTCTAGTTTAACAAATCTGAAAAAATATATATTCATGAAATAAATGTTTTATATTCATAAAAAATGACCTTCAAATTAACTGTTAAATTACCATAATTATATTTAACTTAGTTAGTTAACTTCCCTTATATAAGTTACCTTTATTGTTATTCGATGATGTTAAAATTAAATTCAATTAAAATACCAATAAATTTGCAGTGAAATATTTTGTAGTCTTGTGTGTAATTATATAAGTGGTTATATTAGTTATATTATGGATTATTTTAATTTCATACAAGATTTACATACATTTTCTTAATATGAACTGCATAATGCAAACAAACATTGGACACATCATCGGAATTATCTTCAAGTTTAGATAAAATTAATTCCCTATATTCATCAGGACATGTACGATTTTGTAAAGATTTGTTATTTATAAGTCATTCAGCATACTGCATTGTAAAAACTCCACAATTATATGAACCACTTTGCAATTCTTGATTTATATGAAATTCTTCCCATTTATGTTTG
Source organism: Coelopa pilipes (assembly GCA_947389925.1). Classification (NCBI taxonomy): domain Eukaryota; kingdom Metazoa; phylum Arthropoda; class Insecta; order Diptera; family Coelopidae; genus Coelopa; species Coelopa pilipes. Next base: position 28,274,698 of record OX376698.1, on the reverse strand, counting down.
GTGCTTGATTCCAGAATTTGTCTATAGTGATTGAATATTTCTTTTACTGTATTTGTTTGTTGTAGGGAATCCAAAACAATAATTTTCTTCTCTTTCCGATTTATTATTATTAAGTAATAGTTATTATTAAGTATAATTGCGGTATTAATATTATATTATTTTTTGTCTTTTGACGGCTTCTTTAATAACACTTTCATTGTGGAATCCAAATGTTTCTAATTGGTACGGTAATATATATCTTTTAATGTTATAAAGCAATCCATATGAGGATTCTTCCCATGAAATTTAGAAAACAGAAAAAACTGAATATATAAAATTCCTCCGAAGAGTCAGTAAAGAATTTTTTTTCCACTTTTGAAATACATAGGTTTTGATAGCAATCATCTTTTGATATGGATTTTACTGCCTCTAAGTTTTTTAATACATTTTTTATTGAACAAAATTCACTTTTAAAAAGACTTTGGCGTAATTTATCATTCCGGTTTTCTTGCTCCATTGCCCAGGTAATCTATTAATATTTCTTTTTGATTGAATTCCAAATATTTCATTTGTTTACCGATTACTACATTCATAATTATTTTTTGTTTTGGATTTTAATATTGTGCCTTCCTTAATAGGAGAATTAAATTCAGTTTTATATGTTCTATTTATTAATTTAATAGTGGACTATTTTTGAAGATATCTTATATATCTGCCTATTTTTTTTTTAATTTTTTAGTACATATTGTTTTATAGATTTAAAATGAGATTCAATTGTCCCTTTGCTTGGTCTTTTCTCCTGAAATTTATAGCCAATAATATTAGTCCACATTGGAAGAGATGCCATATATTTTTCTAAAATCAGTCGACACATACTTGGATAATTAAAAGCATTTGGCTCTCCAATGATATTATTTATACAATCAAATTATATTTTAATATAGGTTTCTTTAAACATTTTTCTAAATGGACTATTTAATGCAAATTTTTTGAGTCTAAAACTTTCATATTTTTAAGTACACTTTTTTCATTAAATGACTCGTCTATATCGCATTGTGACAAGTTTATTAATGTGTTTGCACATTGCTAAACTTCTTGGGAAAAATTTGGCGAAATTAATATGGTACAAATGATTTTGAACCATTTATCGCACTGTGCTAAAGAATTAAAATTAAAGGCTTCTCTTAGAAATGTTCGCAAATATTCTCATGTTCAGTGTGTTTATCTATATCTGAACAGACAATTTTTCCATAATGGCTCACAAAATTGTATTGTAACAAATGGTACCCTTTGCTTCGGACTTTTTAAGAATTCGGCACATTTATGCAAATATTGTAAAACATTTGTCATTCCATTAAACTCTAGTAAAATCGATCCAATTCAATGTTGTGTGCCCACAGGTAAATGATTACATGTGTAGATTTTAAATTAATACATATATATTTAATTAAAGAATATACGCAACAACTGGCTCCAAGTCTGTTTCGAACATTTGAGTATTGAATTTGCCTGTTTTTTGGGTTAAAAATTAATAAAATTGGCCAACGTTTACTTCAAAAGCATCATTATTGAATTTAATTGCCTTTCAATGCCAATGCATTTCCAATGCTCTGAAAAGGTCAACATTGTAAAAACCGTGCTGCCATATACGGTGCTATAACTCTTAATATTTATATAAAAATGTTAAATGTATGAGTTTATATATTTGTATATATCTTATTTGTGGTATATGTAGAATATATGATTAATCTATTAAACTATTTTTAATGAGATTAATTTTGATTAGATATCAAAACAAAGTTAACCCAGTTTTTATTATTACAAAATGAAACAAACACTTAAGGATATTAAGAAATTATGTATATATTTCATCAAAAGCATAGAGCATATTTATAATAAAATTTTTAAGACTAATGTACCTTAATTCTTATTATCATTTAAAACATATAATTTGAGCATGATTTTATAAGAGAACATTTTAAAATGTAAAATAGTTTTAAGTAAAGATGATATTTACAATGAATAAAATATATTCATATGAATGGATTGCTTATCATTGATAAAATTTTTTTACTCTATTACTCAACAGTATCTATACATACATATCATATGCCCTATGTAATATTAAAATTTTATATTATTGATCTTAATACTAGCAGGTACCAGCAATTTTCCGGAACTGTAAGTGATCTAAAGAAAATAAAAATGGTAAGTCCATGAAAAACGTAATAGAGATTTTGTATCTCACAGAAAAAGAAAACCGGATCGGCAGATTTGTAAAATGCATTTTCTCTGCGTATATCCGAGTCAGATTACCGAATACTACCCGCAAAATAGAGCGTGGTATATATCTAATCATCATAATTGTGCTATGGCAAGATTTTCAATGACTATAGCCGAAGCGCGACCTGAATAACAGAAATCAAAAAATTATTGGAATTTTATGATTGGATTTGACACACAACCAACCCTTCATGATTATTCTTCATAGGACTCATTGTCTGCATTTATGTAAATATTCATATAAGTTCAGTTGGTTTGAATTTCTGGACATTTATTTTTTTGTTACAAGTTGACAATCTGGAAAAAAATAATAATACATATATTAGCACAAATTTCAATAGAGAGAAAAATTGGTCATACCATTTGATCAAAGGATAATACAATTCATACCAAAACATGTTTAGCCCGATGTTTAGATCGATTTCTTTAAGAATGGTTGAAAATCGCGGGTAAAAAAACTAAAAATGAAATAATGAAAAAAACGCAATAAATAATTGAAATAAATGTATTAATTACAAAATACTTGAATTAAATATTTTTTTATGCAAAATAAATAAAATGTACTTCAATCCCTGATTTTTGTCACTCTCGAAGGGTACCCCCAGCAACGCGGAAAAACCATTCCTGACCAACTGTAGGATTCTCATAGATTCCTCTGGAAATCCTAGACAGAGTTAGACAGGAACATTTGGAGTATGCAGAAAAATCGGGGGATATGTCCTCTTCAATCCCTGATACTCGAATTTTTGGCACCCTCGAAGGGTACCCTCAGTAACGGTGGAAATCTCCTCCTGACCATGCCCTTTTTTTGTTAGTTTTTGAATTTCTTATTCGCCCTGTGAAATTTTCCCTCCGAGCGTTGCTGGCGATTTTGACAGTTCAACAACGTTGCTATCTTAGCGCTGGCTTTTGTAAATTGTCTCACTGCTTTAGAGGCATCATGCAGTAGACATTTTAATCAAATATGGAAAAAATTTCTAAACGTTTGCAATGAAAATTGGATTGCAAAAGGTATATTTTCTTTAAAAAAAAGTGGCATTGCTACTCAAGTATGAAATAGAACAATTGATTTTACGATTATAAATTTTTGTGAATATACCATCGTCTGATATCTAGTCAGGTGTGTTTTATTTACCATATATCTAGTGCAATAGTTGGTAATATTTTTATTGAGTTGTATTATCAAAATATAGAACAATGGCAACAGAAAAACATAAACAGCTATCTCAGATTATCAAACTTTTCCACGAAAAACTAAGACAAATGAGTAAATTGCAAGGACCAGAGCGTGCGTGGGAAGAACATATGAAAAACACTGACGCATTAAATGAATATGCCAATGCCATGCATGAACTAGCTAATATTTGGGAAGAAAACTCAGCTAATATTGATTCATTGGCTTCCAGCCGCATAAAATGGACCATCGACTACTGTATGAAGTACTTTTACACAGAAAAAATCATCTTTGAAAAACGAAGAAAGGAAAAGCGTCAATTAGAATCATGGACTGAATTAGATTCTTCCAAATTTAATATTATTGATAATGTGAATGAATATGTTAAAGTACTTGATGTAGGCAGTTGTTTTAATCCGTTTCGAGAAACAAATATTTTTCAGGTTACAGCTATCGACGTACAACCAGCCAATGATGATGTGTATTATTGTGATTTTCTTAACGTCAGCGTTTGCAATATGGATCAACCACGTGTTGTTTCTGATGGAAACAAAGTAACAGAACTGCCTAAGACGTATTTTGACTGTGTGGTTTTCAGTTTACTTCTGGAGTATATCCCCAGTTCAGATCAACGGATAAAGTGTTGTTGCAAGGCTTACGATCTATTGAAATATGAGGGACTACTAATTATTATAACGCCAGATTCGCAACATGTAGGAAAAAATGCTATGCTTATGAAAAATTGGCGATATACCTTAGCCACACTTGGATTTACACGCATTAAATTTGAAAAACTTCACCACATAACTTGCTTAGCATTTCGAAAGGCTTCTAATGTAAGAATTGCCCATCAATGGGCCGATTTGCATAGAGAAAAATATATGACGTTATCGATAGATATTCCTCAAGATAATAAATGAAAAATGCAGAAACTTACGAATGAAATTTATATTTTCGTGCCAATTAGCAGTTTTGTAATCTATATACATAGAGAATATAGGATGTGAAGTCTACACTTATTAAAAATTAAAACTAAATTCTATAATGAGATATATATAAATTGATAATATTATGAATAAAAATAAAGTACATTATTTATTGATTAAATAACTAATATTAAACTCAAAACAATGTAAGTATTCAGAAGACTACTACCTTATATCTATATTATTTTCCTAGTTTATATTTGAATTGAAATGGATATCAGTTTTATTGGCAAAAAAGGCCGATGTAGCACCAACAGCCTGTTGCATTTTCATTGCGGCAGTTGCATCAACCGCTTGCTGCATGATATTCGGTGGCATAGGTTTCTTTCTGTCTGCTTCCCACTCTGCTCGATGCAAACGTTGACGATGTTTATACATATTCGCATTGGAAAAAAATGTCATTGGACAGTTTGGACAAGTATACAATACTTCACCAGTATGTGTTGAAGTATGCTCCTACGTATTTATATATTGGCATGGTCAGTTGTTGTATATCGAATGTGTCATAAAACTTACTCTGAGATCTTGTGGCCGCTTAAAAGCTTTTTCACACATTGTACATTTGAATTTCCTTTCACATTCATGATTATGGTAGATGTGTCTCTTAAGTGCCCTTGCATTAGTTGATGTTTTGTTACAAATATGACATCGATGCTCGCCTCCACTATCCTCGTGAATCGTTTTCATGTGTTGCTTTAATCCAGCTAAATGTCGTAACCATGTTCCGCAAATTTCACATTGCATGGGCACAGGTATTGGTCGAGGTACATCAGAATGTTCGATTTCATGATGTTTTTTGAGATTCGATTGGCTACGCACTTGCTTCCCACACTTATCACAAATTATTGCACTCTCGGGATCATGCATATATTTAATGTGATCTTTAAGTTTCCTCTCTGTAGGTAATCTAAAACATAAATTCTTTATTAAGAAAATTATTCTATTTTACTCTTATACATTCTTACTTTTTTTTACAATCGGGACAGGTGAACTTAAATTCTGATTTGGGAACATGTTTTGAAAACGAGTGATATTCAAACGCGGCTTTCGTAGTAAACGTTTTAGGACATTTATCGCATTGAAAGGTTTTCTTCTCTTTTATTTCGATAGGCTGTGTATGTAAATTTTCATGTGTCTCTAAAGTTCGGCTGTCTTGACAAATCTTACCACACTTCGTGCATTTAAAATGGTCAGGATTCCAATGAACGTAAATATGTTCCACAAGGGGTTTACGTTGAAAAAATTTTTTACCACAACACATTAAATAACCGCTATCATCATGGGATGCACGAAAATGCTTTTTCATAGTACCAAAGTCTACAGCTAAAAGGTTGCATTTAGGACAAAAAAATTTTTCGAAAAACTGTTTGATAATATTGTCATATTGAGCCTGCTGAGCATTCTTTTGATCAATTTCATCGCGTGTCATACGCTTTGGTGGCACAGCCGGCTTTTGCCTTTTGCCATATTTTTTTGGCTTTACAACAACCCTTTTAGGTATTTCAGCGTATTGTTCTTGGGGTTCCCATTCTGGCAAACTGTCGTCCGATTCACTACTACTAATAGAACTGTCTTCTGTTCCTAATTCAAGTCCGGCGGCTAAAAATTCTCGTCCGTCAACGCAACCACGGCTATCGCTCTCACTATTTGTACATTCTGCTTTAACTTTCAAACTTTGAGATTTTATGGACTCTGATTTTTCATAATTATGTGCACTATCGTGTTTTACTTCGAGTTTAAACTTTTTAGGGCGTCCCCGTTTCTTTTTATTCTGATCATCAACAGATGGCTTTATATCAATAGCATCATCGCTTAAATTATTAAGTTTGGATTCATATTCTGCAGTCTTTATGATTGATGTTTCCACCAGTGCGGCAAGGGGGATTTCATGCTCTGAGTCGTCATTATGAACCATTGTTGGTGTTATTTCTCGTTTAATTCGTTTCACTAATTGGGAATTTTTCTGAGATGATTCCTTAATAAAACGACTTCTCCGATTAGCCCGAATAGTTCGTTCACTGAAATCCGACTTGTCTTCAATTATTTCTATTTGAGGAAGTAAATCCAAATCATGTACCTCCACTTTTATTTCTAAAAAACATGGTTCTTTAGTTAATCTTAATCTTTAATACAATAATCGTAATACTATACCGGAATCAAAAAAGTTTTCACCCAAAGCTTCGACTAGCTGTCCAGCACAACTTAAGCCTTCGGATTTCAAAATGACCTCATGAGGAAGAGGATCTTCATCATATTCATTGATCAATATATCTTTCGTTTCCATATGATTATGAGCTTCGGCTACTTTGAGATAAAATTTGTGGAATTCCAAAAGCGATTCCCAACATGATGCGCACACTTCTTGTGTTTGACATAATTCACTGTTAGGCTGTATTATATATTTAATAATTTCTTTAAAATTATAATATTAACTTTACTTACTCTTAACCAAAAGTGTTTAGAAATGATACTAGAAACATTTTGCCGTATGCCTTCTACTGAAAAGATCTCAATATTTTTATACTCCGAAGATAGTGTATCTAAGCACAAAATGCATATTCCCATATTTGCAAATTTGTTTCGCCGGCAGCGTACCTAATCATTTGTTCAATATATATATATGTATCTTATAAAAACAATATAAAAATTGTTTCGTTTCAATGAAATATTCTTTATACGTCAAAAGAAGATATCTTTCAAAATTATTCTAGGAGGTGTTCAGAAAATGTTTATGTAAATAGAAAAGACATTTCTTTAAATGATGTCGTAAACACAATTAATCCAACCAGACCTAGTCACCAGAGAGTAGTGGTGAGAAAATTAAATAGAAGAAAATACAGAATTTATTATAACAAAACCAAATTTCTATCTCTCCATGCTTGATGCCTTAGAAAAGTTGACATTTTTTGAACTACCGTGCGAAACATGTTTTCACCCGACGTGAAGTATTTTTCCACTCTTTGGCTATTGGAATATTTTGGCTCGTGAGTGGGAAAATAGGAATAACACAATAGTGGAAAAATATTGTTTGTAAACCGAAGAGTAATTTCATCTCTGATATTTTGCTTTTTAAGCGTCGTGACATATCGATAATAATCCACGGTGTCAACTACTACTTCAAATTTCAAACCAGCAATTTCACTAACCATTGTGTATCAAATTTCTGTAAAGTAGTATAGATTTGAAACTAATTTCTATCTATTTTAAAAATCACCCGAACATTAACACCTTTTTTCACCTTTTCTCATCTCTTGTTCTTTAGAGATAATAAGGAAATATTTGACTATTTAAATATTCAACCTCCTGCCATAAAAGAATCCGTAAAACTACAAAAAAGTGAAAAGTAAATAAACCAACTATTTTAACTTCAAATTTAATCATATAATCATATTTTCTATTTTTATAATTTGAACGTGTAATAAAATTACAAATATGGGTCTAAAATACTAAGATTTACAAAGGAATGATATAGCTATGTATTAAATTTAATGTTTAAGTGAATCATATTAACATATTTTTTTGTCGGTATTTCAATTGATATTGCCTGGTTTTTATATTTTGTTACAGTTGCAGTGCTCTATTGTCGTATAACCACAAATAAGTACAATCACTTTCCCCAGAATAGGAACTTGGCGATACATTTTTATACTTGAATCTTCGAAAATGTTAAAAACACGTTATTATATGTTAATTAAACTCCATCGACAAATCGAATAAAAATATCTCAATTTCACAAATCTTTTTATATTGTTTTAAACTGTGGGTAGCTGTAGTGTTAAACAAAAAAGAAAATGTTACAACACAGAATTGTTGGAAACAGCTGATGTAGCTATAATAAATACAATTTAATAACCATACTAATAATTTTACTAAGACAATATAATAACTTCTTTAAAGAATGTCTTGTAATCTTTGTTTAAGTTTCTCAATTGATTCGATGAATTTAATGAATATATTTTCAACAGAATGGAAGCATTTCAATATCAAACAAAAAATTGAACACCTTTTTTGGTTGGAGGTGAGAACTAGGATGTAAATGTTAAATCCTAATTTTTATGTTTATTTCTTGTCAGATAATTTCTTGTTCAGAAAATGCATATTATTTATGTCGTACATGTTATGAAGTAATCACTTCATTCCATGAGCTTTACCTACTGGTCGAAAAAAACCATAAAGAGGGGCTATATTCTATAAGCAATACCAAAAATTCTAGTCAACTAATAAATGAAGGTGATTCAGAAATAAAATTTGAAAACTTAGAACTAAACCCGCAACTTCAAAATGAAGATTTCATAATAAATCAAGAATCTGCACCAAAGTTTGAAGGCAAAAGGAGTAGCAAACGCCTAGTTGCACAGAAGATAAGAGAAAATGTTGAAACAAATGATATATCAATAAATCCCCCAATTTCATATAATTCAATATTAAATAATGAGGTTAAAATCAAGAACGAAATTTTAAATGCTGTTCAGTTGCCAGTGGTTTCCTCTGGTCATAAAAAATATATTGAATGTGATCTGAATTCCAAAAATTCCAATGGTGTTGAAAAAGATGAAAGCAATTTTTTAGAAAACAATACTCTTAGTATTGTAACCACAAATAAAAACCGTAAAAAACTAGGACGCCCAAACAGATCAAAACCTATCAAAGTCACTACCACATCATCTAAAAAGCAAACGAACAAAATGAAAGTCTCAAAGGAATATGATGAATTTTTGGATAGGAATTTTAAATTTAGTTGTTGTATTTGCCAAGTTTCCTTAAGGGATTTTCGTTCTTTGAAAAGTCATTTCCGTATTAATCATAACACTAGAGGCTATGTATTGTGTTGTGGAAAAAAACTTATCAAAAGAGGAGTTCTTGTTGATCACATTCGAACTCACATGGATCCGGAATACTTCAAATGTCCAAAATGCAACAAAGTTGCAGCAAGCCGACGCTGCTTAGAAGTTCACATGAAGTTGCATGAACAAAAACATGTACGTAGTTTCAAGTGCGAAATATGCTCAAAGAGTTTTTTCAGAAGATCGGTCTTCATGCGACACCTTTTATTACATATTCCGGAACAAGAAAAAAAAGTTAACTGCCCACAATGTGAAAAGACGTAGGTGTTTTTTAGCTTTGAAGAATAAACGATCTTACAACATCTTTTCTAATTTCTTCTTATTTCGTTTTTAATGTTAGTTTTGCTACGGAATATACAATGAATCAACATTTGAAATTAGTTCATTTGAATATTTATGCAAAAATATGTGACATATGTGGCAAATCCATACGAGGACGTGATGCATTTCAGCGCCATCAATTAGAGCATGCTGGTGTACCAAAACCTATGGTAGAGTGTGAACATTGTGGTATGAAATTAACTAATAAGTACGGACTTTCTAGACACATTAAAGTTATGCATTCTGAAGAGAATTTACGCCCCCAAGTTTGCAGTATATGTTCTAAAATTTCTCCATCACTCTCTGCATATCAACGTCATTATAAGTATGTACATAGTATGGAGCGAAAACATGCGTGTCCGATGTGCGAGAAAGCCTTTAAGAGAGCTAATGATTTAAAAGTATTTATATCAATATAATAAGTTTTTGAAAAATAAATTATCGACATTTTTTTTAGGAACATATGTCAACACACACTGGTGAAATTTTGTATACATGTCCTCATTGTCCGAAAACTTTCAATTCAAATGCCAATATGCATTCGCACCGGAAGAAAGTTCATCGCAAGGAGTGGGAAGAAAAACGAATGAAACGTTTTGTAAATGTTAAACCACCTGCAATTCCAAATACGACATTTTCCAACGATAAAGAAACGGCGGATGTAAATAAAGGTATTATCGATGGTGAAAAAGTCGAGGAAAACTGATATAATAATCAATTATATAATGGTTGTCTGTCGTTGTTTTTTTTTATTTTTCATGAAATATTGTAATAACTTGATTAATGAAACGTTGTTTGTCATCTAAACAATACATTCATGATTTAGTGGGATCTCTATATTTTTACTGGATAATTAAATAGTATTAACTATTAATAAACGGGCTTGAATCGTACGGCAAATAAAAAATATATAATGTAGAACTTTTAATTTAAAATTTAAATGTAAAACCATTCGTAAATTAGCTCCTGCTAATATGATCATACTTAAATTCCAGCTTGCTTTACTATGGCGATTGAATGAGACAAAATCATTCAACTTAACATCTCGTAGTGGTTGGTAAGAACAAGAAGACTATATACGCGCACCATTAGAACGCGGTTCATTGTAATGACTATGTACGAAAGTAACACACACTCCTAACATATCAACAGAAAGAATCATCTATATATTATATTCAAATTGTATTTTATATAGAATAGTTACAATTATAATTTCTTAATAATTTTCTTTGTTAAAAATAAGAAATGCTATGCATGGCGACCTTCTGTCTGCGAGTCCTGCGTCTTTTCAAAAACACCCGTGTTCAAATTTCAACAATCCTTCTAAGAACCAATTCATATCTCAATTAAATGTGCGGTATGTAGAGATCTTCTGAGTACTTCAAATAAAAACCACTTGTAATGGACTCTTTGCAATAAGTGGAAATGTCTGCATTCATGGAGATATTGAAAATTAATAGAAGCCATCCCCTGTTACCTTACTTTACACTAAGGCTTTTTGTAAGAAATTATATTTTGGTTAATACATTTTTAATTTTTTATTTTTGTATGTATAACATATAACATATAACATGGACCGTATTTTAATTTAATCGTATATGCCACGAACACGTTTACTATCTGGGTCAAAGGGGCTCTTGAGATGGACATTTGCTTTGTATTTCGTGCCCATAACATCTATATGATATTTGCCAGATTGAATGTACTCCTTATCAACTATTCCCCCATCGGTACGCTTTACATACGCTTGAGCGAAAGGCTTTTGCAAAAAGTAGGCATATTCGGCGCGTCTTAAGAATCCAACGGGTTCGTCATCTCTATAAATACCTTCTAATCCCCAAATTGGAACTTGATCTTCAAGAGTGAAATAAACTAGTTTTTTCGATACCCCTTCCTTGAGCTGCTTCTGGATTACATTCTTCCCCTTATATTCACCATTTTTACGACAAGTGAATGACAATCCAGCTTCTATAGGCGTATCATCGGGGCGTAGGTCAAAGCTCCACAAATGATAACCCTTCTCACTACTCAATGAATACAATGCCCGATATCCAGCATTTCGGAGATCATCTTGTTTACCAGCAGCCATCAATGATTTGTAAATAGATGAACAGTGGGCGCTTGGAGCATGTAGTTCGAAACCAAGTTCCCCTACGAAGCTCACGCGTAACAGTCGTGTACTCAAATTTTGACCACTAGCACTCTTACAATTAATAAATAATGTAGTGTTGGGTGGTAAGTTCTCATCAGAGAGATCTGAGTCTGTTATTCTCTGAAGTATTTCTCGACTTTTCCGTCCTTGTATGGAAATAACCCCAATGTCCGAGGTGACGTCACGAACAGTAGCCTGAAATCCTCTGCGGCGGATCTCGTTTTGTATTGATGTATACGTGTAATACGCAGATGCTCCTCCTGCGACAATATAAAATCCCTGACCTTCAAATTTGGGATCTAATACCTCACCGCGTCCTGGTGATACACGAGATATTGTGACATCAGCTTCGACACCGCCCACTCCATTTAGCATGCACGTGTACACAGTTCTGAAATATTAATTTTTAATTAAGTGTATTTTTGGTTATTATAAAATCAATTTCCACCTATTTTATAATAACTGTTTTATTAATTTATGTTAGATGTAATTTTAGTTTGTTTCTTTTGTAACTTAATAACTTGTAATTGTAAGAAGTACTAGTTCGTAATTATTAAAGTACTAATTATATAAGGTACTAATTATGGTAACATAAAATGTTTGAAATTATGAATTTGTAGAGAGCATGCATATTTCAAATTTTTCTATAAAAAATAAATGGTGGTCATTAAATATATATTATTGAATTATAAAAGGCATGATTTTTGCATAAATCTCATTTGAAGAAGTACATAGAACTAAAAGGTTTTGAAGATCGTTTAAAAAGGTTACTCTTACTTGTTATTTTCTCGACTGGTATTAGCTGTGAACAGCCACTCGACTGCTTCCTTTGCCTGCGGTCCTTCTAAATATAATTTGCAGAAGTAGCTCATGTTGAAAATAACAGCATTGTTTCTGCAAGCAAGGGCTTCCTCGCCTATCTAAGGGGGTAACAGATGTAGTGATACCAGTTACAATGCATGAACATGAATCCCAAAAAACAATAAAAAGAAACGAAAAGATAAACTAAAATATTTATACTATATATTTATTACCAGATTATGATGATCGGAGAAGCTTCCATATTTCAAATCGCCCTCAAGAATTTTTTCGTATACGTTGTCTTGGTGGCGTGAGTTGCCATAACTTCCATACCAATCGTAGGACAATATGGGAGCCTTATCGTTTAAGAAAAAGCCAGGCCTCTCCCAACCCTGCTTTTCCTCCATAAATGCATTATAGTCCAGCATGTCTTCATGGAGTGGATCAGTCAGAAAGTTTCGACCTGCTAGTGGCTGATCGTATTTAAAAACTATGCTATAATTCTTAACATAACTTTCATGGGATTTTTCCTCGATCCACTGCTTGGTTTGACATTGTGACTGGGTAAAACGACGTACATCGAAACTGAACATGGGGAGGTCTGGCTGACCATTCAAAATCCAGAGGGCGGTCTGTTCTCCACATCCACCCCCGAACATCATTCCTGCTGAATTAAAGCCGCAGTTGTGAAATAACCCGGAGATCTGTACATCGGGACCCATTAAAGGCTTATGATCAGGCGTAAAGGACTCAGGGCCACAAACAGTACTTTTCACGCCATATTCTCCGTAAATAGGACACAATTTTATTGCTCCACTTAAATGAACATCAAATAATGACCAGTCCAAATCATATAAGCCAAAATTAAAATCGGAAGCCACATGCTCAAGCAAAATTGGATTTGGTTCGTAGCCACCCATGCAGATGGCATCACCTTGTATGCGGAAATATGTTGAAAAATCATGGTCACGTATATTTGGTAGGCCACGAACACCAGGAATCGATTCAGACACAATATATGCGTGTTTCATTGGGATTAATGGCAAAAAGGATCCATGCTTCTCCACCAGATCCCGTCCCCACACTCCGGTAGCATTGACAACTGTCTCCGTTTTTATATTTCCAAATGGGGTGGCAACTCCTACTATCTTCTTACCTGTCCCTATGCTATCCACCAGTATATCAGTCACTGAACAATTCTCTATGACTTTCGCACCATTATTTGTGGAAGCCTTGACCAAAGCTACACACAACATGGCAGGGTCAACCACTCCATCGCCAGGGGAATGAAGAGCGCCTATGAAAGCTGTTGGATCCAGCAATGGAAACAGTTTTTGCGTCTCTTTTGAGTCGAGAATATAGTTCTCTATTCCCAAAGCATTGCCAATAGTGGCCAGGCGCTTGTATTCATCGAGGCGAGTCTGAAGTTGATTAATAAATATTGTTTTGTTTGGGAAACAAAAAATATTAAAGTACTCGAATAATTTTTTACATTTTTATCATCTAAAATTACTTATAGTGTTCTAGAGACAAAACTAAAACTATTTCTTAACGTACATTTGAATGTGCAATAAAAATACCGCCGTTCTGTATCCATCCCGGGTCGAGACCAGTTTCTTTTTCCAGCCCCATCAACATATTTCGAGAGTTGTTGAGTAGTTGTATATCCACATCGTTGGGTCGTAGTCTCCAAACCAATCCAGCAGTGTGCCATGTGGTTCCAGCTGTTAGTTTAGCTCGTTCTAAGAGTACAGCCTTAACGCCACGTTTGGCCAAATGATACAGCGTATGACATCCGGCTGATCCGCCTCCGATAATCACCACATCCGCTGTGTGTGGCACCTCAATTCCTGGTGCTTGGGTATTTTTATACCTCAGGGGAGAAACTACTACCGTGGCTTTTGAACGAAAATGTGCTACATTGAAAATGCACGATTTATTAACATGTTTCCACATTATAAATATAAATTCTACGATCTTTAAGTCCCGAACAACAATATAAAACTAACTACAGATAATCTGTTGTAAATAAACTCTAAGGCTCCCAATCGTAGACATATAAATGAATGACACCTAAGGTCATTTGAAATGATAACGGTTCTTTGAATATTTTGGAACTCTATTTACTGACATAGATATTCATTAGCATCATATAAATATTATACATACACAGCAGCATTTATTCGTACATAAAAAATTGTTCATCAATTGAAATAATTTACTCTTTTCATTTCTGTTTTCCAAACAACTCAAAGGGTAGGTATTGAAATATGCATTCTACATCAGCTTACTATTAGTTACAAAACAGATCAAGGCCTCCCTCACAACATTCTGTAGAAATCAGCGAAACTAATCAATTGCATTCATAGTCTTGTAGAAATATTTAACAGGACTTCTGGTGATGTAGCCCAATATTATATATAACCCCAATTCAGATGTGCATACTAAATATCGCAAATAATATGTATTAACACAAACAAAAAGACACAGTAATTAATACGTGTTCATTTAATTCTATTTAATTCTTCCTTCATATAGTTTGACTTGGGTTCCAGTGATCTACTTCTCGCTACCTGCACGGTGAAATGAAACCGTTTTGTTGTGATTGGATAACTTAAAAAAGACCAACCAATAGAATTTCTTCACAATTATCCCATCAGTTTTGTACCTAAAACTCCTCCCACGAGTTCTAAAAATACGCCCTCAAGCAAATCTCAAATTTGAATGTAAATACTTTACCACTCGGAAGAATCGGATCAGAAACAAAGAATAAGTAATTCTTTCTGGTTGTGCCGACTTTATTCTTGTGTAGTAAGATAAATCTGTTATACTTTTAGTCAAGGAGTACGACTATTTTAGACAGTGGATGATTTTTATTATGCTATTTGTGTGAAAGTGAATGTGTAGAAGATAATTCTATTTGCATAATTGTAATCATCGGAAGGAGTTTAAACATAAATATGCCCAAAGTGAAGCGGCAATGTTGTTTATTCGAAGAATACATCGATGACTTGGAGGATGATTCGTGTTCTAGTAGTAAGTTCCTTTTAGGTGCTACAATAATTATAAAATTGAGTTAAACGACTTATTACCTATTCAATTGGAACCGAATATTGAATAATAATGGATGGTAATAACGTCATCGACCTTCTAGGTTCCAAATGTGAAAATCCACCTCTGCAACGAAACGCCGCTAATGCTCGAGAAAGGGCTCGAATGAGAGTGTTGTCCAGTGCATTCGGCCGCCTAAAAACTAAACTACCGAACATTCCTCCAGATACAAAGCTTTCCAAACTAGATACATTGAGATTGGCGACGATCTACATAAAGCAACTCAAGACACTGGTCGACAACGGTGTGGTCAATGAAAAAGTCCAAGCACCGCACATAATAAGCTCAAAATCATTACATCAGCATTATTCGCAAAATATGGTAAGTTCAGCCCACATCAACCTGATCTGTACGTCAAATTTGTTGAAGCGATGCAGAATACTCCTTCATACTGCATCCGGTAAGATTAAAACGACTGCAGTACTACTTAAGCCGACAGGTGTACCCTGTCAGGCGACACATGTCACGACATGTTATTATTGGATCATGTTATTGCCTTACGCAATGTTATTTGCGTAACTTTTTTTAATGGGAACTATATTAAAATACCA
Source organism: Coelopa pilipes (assembly GCA_947389925.1). NCBI lineage: Eukaryota > Metazoa > Arthropoda > Insecta > Diptera > Coelopidae > Coelopa > Coelopa pilipes. The sequence continues at coordinate 28,258,496 of OX376698.1, read as the reverse complement.
AATTTCAAGAATTTCAGCTATGGAATTTAATATGCATTACAACTTATTTATCTGTACTTCTCATATATACGTATGTATGCATATTAATTCGAATAAAATAAATTTAAAACTAGATTGTCCATCATAGTCATAAAGAAATAAACCTCACTTACATATATTCATATTATTAAAAATAGGAACTGTCCCGTATTATATTTCCGTATTATATTCCTCTCATAATTTCGTCAATTCATAATTTCAAGTTCGTAACAATATCAGGTTACAGGAAGCTGAAATACTAAGGAAATACTTTTGAGCACAAGATATTCACGACGACCGCATTTCAAAATAGATTTTGACGTGTTTTAAAACATAACACGAAGTGAAGATTTAGAGGATACCCAACCCAAACAGATAGGATGTTCCGATTTTTGAAATCGGCGCTGAAATTAGTTGTCGAATGTAGACAAATAGATGGCTTGCATGGCATTAGAAGTCGCGTAATCTCTGTGATTGGCGACGGCACATACAAGCGGGCGATCTAACGACCCCATCAGCAGTAAGCAGCATATGTTTGCAGCAGTCCAAAACAACAAACAATAGCGAGGCCTGCGATTCATCTCGGAGTGTGCGAGGGATCGCAATGTGCGTTTCTTCAGTTATTTGAAGACATAGAAATATGCGATGATGTTTTGACTTGATTACCAATGGAACGTCTTCTTTGTTGATGGAAGCCTTTCTGGTTTATTTTCCCTCCCATGTTTTTCGAGATGTTGTATTTACTTTAAGAGGCTAAAGTATGCACGCAATTATGTAAATAACTGCAGTCGGGAGATGTATCGTGTGAAAAAGATAAATAGAAGCAATCAAAAGATAAATAGAGGACGAGTAAACAAATATGCAATACGTGAAAACAACTTCTAGGTCCAGATCAAGGGGATCAAGATGTGATTACGATTGTATTCCAAAACTTGAGTATCATTCTTAGATTCCTTCTCCAATTCCCATTTCAAAGCGCATTACCTAAGTTATAATTCATAACTCATCATTACTCCACATATTGTTCTGAGTATCGCAAAAGTTGCGAAATCACTCTATCACCCATAGCATTAATTGCTATTAATCACCCGTTAATTTGCTCCTCCATTTGTAACAGTCTATGCATAGAAAAGTATATATGTATATCATTGATCAACAACGCCTATTCAGTCCCCGCCCCGTCTGTCTTTTGTTAAAATATTTATTAAAAACTTTCGACAAACGCCATTTTGTTAACTGGAGTTTTTAAAATTTGTGTAATTCTATTTATTGATTAAATAATAGTTTTTAATTGATTTTACAAACAACGACTTGATGTTAGTATAGTTAGTCAATGTCAATAAATTGTAAATCTTTTTAACTTCATCGCATATTCTCTACATGTTCCTTATTTTCCAGATGTGGCCTTTTGCATTTAATAACATACATTCTGCAAGTCGACAACTAGAATCAATACAAACTACTAATTGGGAAATATCTGACAACCTAGAAAAGACTGTCCATAATAATAATTTTACTTCAGAGGAGTTCTGTGTTGAAAAATCTAAGCCAGATTTGGAAAAAAATTTTACTTATGAAAATAAATGTCTTGGCAGAGATTCTAATAGTTGTTTTTATGATAGTCATCAACAACAGCGAAAATTATCACATTATCAACAACGAAATTGTTGCGACTACCAACAGTCAGATTATTATAAACAACTACAGTAAACCTTATTAAGGTCAAAACATTTAAAGAAGAAAAACCAATTCACCCTCTGCATATTACTTATTTTACATATACAATTATTTATTAATTTTTTTCTAAGAATAAAAATATTCAAACCAATCAATCACGTGTCTTATGAAAACTGTTCTAAGGGTATGTCTAGGTTCTTAATTTATTCTTTTGAGAAAATGCTCGTTTGCACATGTACGTGCTTTCGTGTAGTTTCACATTTCATGGCATCAGTGAATTTCGAAAACTGTTTCTGAGAATTTTCACAAATAGAAAAATAATATGGCATTTGCAGAGACCAAAAATCCTCTTAATGGTAATCAAAGACAATAAAAACAAATGATACCAATAATATTTATTATGTTACAAAACAAAATGTCGATAAATAAAACCTGATTAGAATGCCGTATATATTATATATAAAGAAAGGACAACTAACTTAAAAGTTCTTTAAATTTTCATTATTTCCTTCATGTCTCCTATCCTCCTCTCCTATGAGACTTATAACCGCAAATAAACCTGCTATCAAAAGTAATTGGAAAAATGTTGCACATACTGGCCAATGCTAAATTTAAATTTAAAGATTGGTAGTTTTTAAAAAGTAAGCATTGAAATTTAACATTGTAATATCGTTTTCAAAATGTTTTCAGAAATTCAACGATTTGTGAATGTTGAGGTGGAAATAATGTATAATGAAACGTTAGAATAAAAACGATATAATGATCAAGGCATATTTAAAAGAAGTTGTATTTCATTATGGTATAATCAAATAATTATTTAATTTTATTTTGTCCTTTGATTGGTTAATTTGTCCTAATACCGTTACGAGGATCAAAATATCGTTCCATGTTCTCATTAACGACTGAGAGATAGAAACTTTGAGTCATCTGAGGAGAAAAACAGGGCACAGCATTGTTATGCGTGTAACAGAGAAGAGTAAATACAGAGTTGCCGTTTTGATTGTTGAAAACTAAAATTGGTAGATTTTTGTCTTACAACTATTTACCAAAGTTGTTTTTTTATTTTTTGGAAATGGAATGATATAATAACTTTTCAAACAAAATTTCAATATTTCAAGGTAATGATGCCACCTTTCTTTTGTTCTCATAAAACGAAATAATGGATATAGAACTGGACCAATTCCATGCCACGCAGATGTTAGTCAATTTTAGAAAATAAGGATATTCCAAAAAATTTTAACAAAAAAATGTTTTTCCTAAATGAATACCGTGCTTTAATTTTGTCGCATCAAATTTCGACATATTTCGTAATTATTTTATGATACTAACTTTAAGTTAATTTATATAAAAAAAAAAATATGAAATATTGGAAAAAAGTAAACTAATTTTTTATGTCAATAAATAGTGATGAGGTAAGTTTTGTGCTAGTTTTGTCCGACACTGTATATATGCCCAACATAATCAAAAGCATATCACATCAATACCGATAGAATTATAAAATAAAACAATATTTTGTTAAAATATCCTTATGCTTACCCGAATTTTAAATATAATTTGAATAATTTATTTTTCATTTTCCTTATTCGTATTCATGATGATTCGAAGATTTTAACAGACATCAAACTTGTTTTCTTCGAAGACATCTTCTTCTACCTACTTCATGAAATTGTTAAATGCAAAGGAATCTAAATTTATATTATAAATTTAAAAATTTTAATTTATTTATATTTCCTCTCCTGATAATATCACATTCAAGCGAACAAATATTTTTTATGTTGCAACCATTTATTTACTTAAATCTACATATGTATTATAAATTGCAAAAGCATTGTCAAAAATGTGGTGTGAACATAACTGACAATAGATAGGAATGAAATTTAAAAATAAAAACTACTATACACGATTGAATTAACCATGATTATTGCTCTTGTTTCGAATTAAAGAAATATTTGTAAAATAGAGTAACAAATAGTCCAAGTGCGATTGGCAGCAACCATGATTTCATGCTAACTTCATCGTTTTTGGTTTCAGTATTCCAGGTAGGTTCTGACTTTACCGGGACATTGGATCTTTCTTCAGGTACCAATTCTCCAATTTTATATTTTTTCATCATTTCTCGTGCATCTGAACTATGTCCTACATCTTCAAAGTTTTCTGTAGCATCTTTACCAGCTTGTTCAATGAGAACTTCTTCACCGCCAGGATGCTGTAAAAGAATTATAGTATATTTATAAAACAAATGTACGATATCAATCTTATCTAATATATTTCCACTAAATTATATACATTGAAATTATTATCGAAATCAATCATTTATAGTTTTGTCAGTTCGTACAACCGGTATCTAACGAATTTCGACCGACGAGATGAATATAACTTCAAATTTAAATATCAATAAAGGAGTATCATATATTAATATACATATTATCACACAAAATAATTAAGACAGGTAATTGTAATCATCCCATTTCAGTTTGAAATTATAAAATAATTATTCACTATGTAATGTATATAACTTAAAATAAAAAATCCTGTTTAACATACAATCACGTTAAAGTGAAAAACATTCCTTTCGAAGCTTTCTGAATTCTAAATGAAGTCATGAGTATTAAATAAATTCAAATCATATAAGATAAGTGGGATTTTATCAGTATTCATTTACTTGACGATAAGAACTTTAAATTGAATGTCAGCATTACTTTCTAAATTTTTTCAATTGAAAAATGTATTCAATATTAAAGTGAAAAATTGAAATGATCCGGATTATATAAATGTATGTAAAGCTTTAACATTGATATCAATTTAAGTTAAAATTAGAAGAGATATTAAACATCACAATCCATTCTATACGAAGCTAATTTGTGTTTATTATATATGGCTCGTGAAATAAAAAAAGTTTATGACACGTTTATATATTGGGGTTGAATATGGTCGAACAATTTTTTAAACTTTTTCTTATTTTGTTCTATTAAAATTTTTTGTTTTAAACGTTATTATTATTATTATTATTATTATTATTATTATTATTATTATTATTATTATTATTCTTATTAGTTTCTAAAGTGACTACACACAACCCAACCATGAGTTAGCAAAAATTAAATCAGATAATCGAACGCAATATATTCCAGAACTTTCTTTGGAATCTGCTTATTGTACTTTGATCGTATTAATTTCTTTCTCGTTGACCAGATATAAATAATTAAAACTCACCTCATTCAGAAAAGCCGTGACATCGTAAACATTATTATGTATAATGAACCAATTAATTTTATTCGTGTTATGTTCCGCAACTTGTTTACGTGTGTACGTTTTAATTTCTTCTGACATTTTACGTGTTTGTCTTTTATTCCTAAAACCTGAACCTCTAACACGTCCGAATCTTCTGCAAATTCTTTTAAAACTGGAATATAACTATTTCCTCAGAGATGATTTTTGTCTCATTTCTTGAATGAAGGTGTTGCCAGGTATGATCAAAACGATGGCTGATTTACATTATTCGTTTGAACGGGATTGCCTTTGATAATTTCGATAGCTAGTTGGTTGTATTGTTGTACAATTTGGTTTTGTAGGTCCCTCTATTAGTCATTAGTATTGCACAGGGAACATTTTTAAAGTTTTTTTTTTTTTTTTTATACTCTGAACTCATTTGGCAACTGTTTAATAAAGTGTAACCTTTATTTTTTCTTCAAGTTGCTATACAAACCTCATTAATCGTTCGTCGAAATCGTTTTTCGAAATATCAATAATTCATATTTCGTTGTTGAAATAACGATTTTCTCAAAGCCGTCATCTTTTCATTTTTGAGCGATTCGTATTTTTTCTTGCACTCACGAAAAATTCAAATCATTCATGAATGGATAAAATATCACTCATGGCGGGTATTTTGAAGTCAATTTTTTTTTTTTTTAAATTCGTACTTTTAGTAACAGCATAGAAATTGAATACATGCATTTGGTACATGATTTCATCATGAATCCCTATACCTTCTTATATGAAGCGGTTGAGATATTTGAGACCATTCACAAATCCATTTTACTAAATATAACGCTGACATGGTTTTTTGTAGTTTTATAACCTGATTACCTGTTCGGGTTTCTCATCATAAGAAACAGCAGATTTTAATTCACAAATTGATTTTCGGACGTGCCATTTCGTTTTAAATGCAAACATACAATTCCCCTACAAATATGCAGGGCTATGGGTATATATATTGTAGAGAATATTTGTAGACATTGTGACTTAACTGCACATACATAAAGTAGTTGGAAAATCGAAAATTTATTTTTCCACATAGAATAATAAAAGATATGGCAATAAACTAAAAATTAAGTATAAGAAGGGAAATCACGCACAAAAGCTGTGTAGCCAAAAATTACATAACAAATATATTTTATTGACGATTAGCCTGAACTATTAGAAGTTTAATATCTGTAAATCTGTGATCTAGAGCACCACAGTTTGGGATCTACAAAGAATTGAACTTTTTTTGCTTGAAATCCAACAAGACCTAGAGACTCGAAAGTGGTTATTTTTTGTCTTAAAAATCGATCTATTTCTTTTTTTGGGATACTCAAACCACACTAGCATTTGACGGATTTTGTTGTCTGTAAACATATTTCTTAATAACATGGGATCGACGACCTTTTTTTTGCTCGTCAAATTGAAAATGCTAACATAAAAAAAAACATTCCAATACCATACGTTCTATATTAGAATATATATCACTTCTTTAAATATTATGCAGACTATAAAACGTTACTAAAACTAAAAACAAAAAAAAAATAAATAAATAAATAAATACCTTCTTTCTACCAAAGTGTTGAAGACAAAACAAAAACAAAAACAAAAAGAACTATCTATTTTTGAACTTTTTGCTTTAACTGAGTACGTAAGTGAGAATGTACTTGGGTGGGATCACAAAGATTTTGAAGCAGATTTGAAATTCAAAATAGTTATATATGAATTGAATTTGATAATAGTTTTTGTTATACAATAGTTTACATAACTGTAGACTTGGATGAAGTTGAGGGTAAAAACAACTAAATAGCACTAATTTTTAGAATGGATAACTGATAACTGGAGAATTCGCATAGATTACTCTGAAACTCTTATATAAAGTTAACCTGGAACGTTTGGAATATGTTGGAAAATATGTCTTCTTAGATCCTTCATACTAAAATTTTGTCATACTCGAAAGGTACCTCCAGCAACGATGGAAATCTTTCCCCGCTATGTAATTTTTGAAATTTACACCACGCGCTGTTGGCGATTTTGAAGGAATGTTGCTTGGTCATGGTATTCAGGTTTTATAAAATGTCTTTTAACAGGTCAAAATGTGAGGGAAGGTGGCGTAAGAACATATACGATTATTTTTTTCTCGTCTACGTTACCTCAGATGAGAGAAAATTCAATAATGACAAAAAATAAAAAAAACAGTGGTGTTCTACTTTTACCTCTACTGTAAGATGTTTCTAGATATCTGGTAGTCTGTCATTCACAGCGTTTACAATATGGTAATATGTCAATATGTTCTTATATGTCATCGAATAGTAATGCCACGTCTTAAGATAGTTCAATTTATATTATACGTCCGCGAAGTAATACTTTGGTAAATTTTATTACATATAGGGACTGACACATGTTCGGGTGCTCAGGCTTAAGAAAATATACAATTCTAAATCGGTCACCGTGAATTCCTCTAATTATATATTGTCTTCCCCCGTTCCTAATGTATTGAAGACACTTTAATTTCCTACGTTACCTCGCCTCTCAGCAAGATACTATATGAAATATTGGACATAGAGTATACAAAATTATAAAAAAAATACCATTTTGGTTAAAGTGCATTTTGGTCAAAGTTCACGCAGTCCGGAGTAGTTCAGCACGGGCGTTATGACCACTCTCGTCCATATTTAATATCCATTTTGTATATAGAATACGTAGAACATAAATTTGTATTTGTGTACTTTTAGATAAGTTCGATTGCAAAGGACCAAACGAAAAGAGTTGTCATATTCAACTATTCATTATGAATATCGTTATAAAAACAAGCTCCGTCGAAACGATTTTACGAACATTATCAACGACAATTTCCAGTGAATTTAGACCAGCGCTAAGATAGCAACGTTGCTGAACTGTCAAAATCGCCAGCAACGAAATAACGGGAAATTTCACAGGGCAAATCAGAAATTGAAAAACTAGCAAAAAAAGGGCATGGTCCGGAGGAGATTTCCACCGTTGCTGGGGGTATCCTTCGAGGGTGACTAAAATTCGAGTATCAGGGATTGAAGAGGACATATCCCCCGATATTTCTGCTTACTCCAAATGTTCCTGTCAAACTTAGTATAGGAGTTCCAGAGGAATCTATGAGAATCCTCCAGTTGGTCAGGAATGGTTTTTCCGCGTTGCTGGGGGTACCCTTCGAGGGTGACTAAAATTCGAGTATCAGGGATTGAAGAGGACATATCCCCCGATATTTCTGCATACTCCAAATGTTCCTGTCAAACTTAGTATAGGAGTATAGGATGTTCTTATGTTCCGATTTCTGGTGTTTCGTATGATATGCTATGCTGATATCATGACATAACTTTCAAAGTGTATGTCAAACTATAATACATAAAAATGAAAAATACTGATATTCCTTTATACTTGTTTTGTATGATAACTCTATTCATTATTGGATTCTTAATTTCACTGTTCGGGTTTTTCCCTATCTCATTTGGAAATGATATGCATTCTACTGATGAACTTGTAAAACCTTCATATATTGACGAATACAGGTACGAACTATAAGTTTAATTACATTTCGTTTACACTCATTAACGTGAAAGAATGGAAAACAAGCAAAACCCCCTGAAATATTGGATAACGCCAATATGAGGAGGAGGTTGTTCCATTCAAAGTTATAAAAATATAAACAATCACCAAACCCAAAAGTTGTTGTACACCAAATACAACTGACAATATGTTCAAAACTACTTATTATTCCAATTTATGAACACATTGAGCATATTATAAATATACTCATATCAAAATATATGCTTTTGTCTCACGAAATCTTAAATTTGATGCCTTATATTTTAAATATCGTAAAAAATAACAAATAAATCGTTCTTTTAATTAAATTAAATCATATTAAATGTCTTTTTAGTCTTCAAAAACCTACTAAACAATACAACCAGATTTTTCTTATGATAGTGGATGCCATGCGTTATGATTTTTTGAATAACGTAACTATGCCATTCTCGTATCAATATTGTTGTTCAAAAATTAAGTTACGGGCTGATATACCAACTGTGACGATGCCGCGTATTAAAAGTCTTATTTCAGGAACTTTATCAAGTTTTTCCGATATAGTTTTGAATTTAGGAAGTAGCGAGCATATGAAGGATTCACTGTTACATCGTTTAAAAATAGATGGAAATACAATTGTGTTTGGAGGAGATAAAACTTGGGTCGATCTTTTTCCCAATATATTTAAACGGCATAGTGCAAACATTAATTCCTTTTATGTGAATGATTTTAATGAGGTAAATATAATTGAATCGCTTTATGATATTATAAATGTAGTACACTACCTGTTCAATATATAAAAACATGTGCACATGTTTCTTTAAACTTCACATATACATAAGAAATCTTAATTTCCGTTTAAACTTTTTAAATATAATGAGGTGCGAGTTGGAACCAAACTATTTGTATATAAAAAGAGCGAAGTACATGTACTATCGATATGAGTTAACTTGCCCAATATTAAAAGGATCGCCTAACTTCGCTTTTTTTCGCATACATCATATTCTTTTTATTTTAAGAACCTTACCGTGTTATATTACTAGAAATAATCCATCCGAATTTCCAATGGTAACATTTAATCTTAGTATACGAGCTGATATGTCTATAAATATATAATGTAATCTTGTCTATAGGTTATATTTAATTTTAAGATCGATTTGGGATAATGCTTTATGTAATAAATAATGTAATTAATTTTTTATTTCTTAATAGTTATTTATGGCATAAATGTGATTTTATTTAATTTTATACGAAGATTTTGAAAGTTATTGCTTTTTTTCTAGAGCGATAAAAATTTGACAAGTTTCATTCAACTAGAGTTGCAGAATATTGATTGGAACTTTTTAATTGCACATTATTTGGGATTAGATCACATTGGACATGTTGAAGGGTCAGATAGTCCAAAAATTCCATTAAAATTAAGAGAAATGGATGCAGTTATTAACATGGTTTTTACTAAGAAGGTGAGTATTGGATACTTCTTCCCTGTTCTCTAAAAGAACACTAACTTTATTACATTAATTGACTTGTACTTGATATCCTTCGATAATAATATAACATAACGTGTATATACATACTCACTTGATGTAAAAAAATATTAGTCTTCAAAAGGGCATTTAATTCTGATTACTGGTGACCATGGCATGCGCAATGGTGGAGGACATGGAGGTAGCACAGAAGAAGAACTATACGTACCTTTGATCAGTTTCCATCAGGATTGCGTTTTAAAAGAGTAATTTATATCTTATTACGTCTCTGTCTAACAAAATTGACAAATGGAATAAAACGAAATCCTTAAACTTTCGGGGAAGTGTCTTTTAATTTTGGATAATTCCCATAGTTTTATGGACTATGGACGACGAAGTACAAGGCATACGAATCTGAAGGTTCGATATCAAATCCCCGCTATAATGCATAATATTAATATTAATATAAATTATAAACGTTTCATACTTTTTCGAAATAATAACAACCACAAAGTTCGGATTTCAATGTCGAATAACTGAAATCAAAATTGAAAATGAATGGACCCTATGATTACTAAAGGATTGGTAAAAATATTCCATAGAAAGATATCTTGTTGGACAGGGAATATATATGTACAGAATTTATACTATCAGTATCATTTTGCTATTCGCATTAGCACACGTTTTACCGAATTTAAACAAATAGATGTAACTCCAACAATAGCCATACTTATGTCAACAAATATACCCACGCAATCAATAGGCCGCATTATTCCCACTCTTATTCAGCACATGTCATTAGAAGATCAGCTATATGCGTATTACTATAATACTATTCATTTGTTGAAAAAAGCAGAGTTCAGTTTTGATCATAAATTTATACGAAATTCCGGTAATTAATATACGTTTAATATCAAAATTAACATGCAAATTTTATTAATTTCTATTACAGATTTCTACAAATGGCTTAATTCAGCAAAAGAATTTCACAAGGAGTTCTTGAGAATTAAACGGTCAGAAGGAGCAAGTAGCATGTTTGTTTTTGAAAAATCAAAATTGAATTATATGAGAGCATCAGAAGATATTTCTAAAAGACTTGCAAATACGCTCGTGTATTTTAAATATGATTTCATTTTTATTGGTATTATTTTATGTTCTTTGGTGAGTCAAAGAATTTGATATCAAATAATTTATTTTAATACTATATTTATTTAGGTTACAATGAACATCACTTTGTTGTCATTATATAATGATCCCCATATTCAACCATTGAACTGCTCACGTTTGAAGAGATTATTAATCATATCTTTGAGTTTTATTCTTATAATATTCATTAGTATCTTTATGGAATATATTCAGATGACGTCTATCTATAGTTGGTTCCTACTTGTTCCAATTAGTTCCTCGATTTATATTTTTGATAATATAATAACGATTCTTCAGAAATACGTTTTATCGTGTCGCGTAAGATGCATTTTACCAATACCCTTACCACTCTTTCTGTGTTTGGTTTGTTATATTAGTTCGCTAGCATCATCCTCATTTATAGAAGAGGAACATCAAACTTGGCTTTATTTAGGAACATCTATATTGATTAGACTATGCATTAACAGTTTCATATTCGAAATCCGTAACGAGAATTCTGGATGTAGAGATCCAGTAAAATTAATTTTTTTAACAGCTTGGAGGAGTCGTCGAAATATATTAATGCTTCTAATAATAACTCTTTTACGAAAACTCAATCAAACTGGAGATAAATGGAAGCATTTAGTTGATTTAGGTGATATTCTTAACAAAGATGAAAATCTATTATGGTTGAGTTTATTCCTATTCATAGGTGAGTTTAATGCATTTCTTATAAACATGTGATAAATAATGTTTGTAGATCTTTTACGTTTTGTGTAATATCCCTTCTATGTTGTTCTTCACAAAGTATTTTTTATGCTTTAGAATATGTTTTAGAATTTCATAAAAAAAATCAACAAAGTTTTATGGTTCAGATTGCTCCAAAGTTTTTTCAAAAAAAAAAAAAAATAAATAAATAAATAAATAATTTTAATATATTAGAAGGTTCATAACCAATTTAATATTTAAATGAGCAATGCTATTTATATACCGTATAAACGATATCTAAAACTAAAGACTATGTAACCGACCCTTTTTTATACCATGGTTGAATATATTTATTTTTTTACCGTTTGAAGATGTCTTAAGTATGTATGACGAGTATATGGATTGATCAGTCCAATCTCCTGCATTGTGTTATGAATTTAATGATTTATTTAATGATTTGATTTTTGAAGTGTACTTATAGAATTTTGTGAGTTCTAAAGCCAAAATATTTTGAAACGAATTATAAAATATACAAATTTGTAACTTTTTCGACGGTTTAGTTCCTTTATAATAGTAAAAATCTAAATCAGCAAACGGAATCGCCCACATAATGATAAGTTAACGTTCCAATAATGAAAATAAAATCCAACAGCAATACATTGTGCTGAAAGAACTTGGTTTTACAGTACACAGTTCCATTGAAGCATATAAATAGGCCCATTTAAAAAAAAAAATAAATAAATTGGATATGAACAAATCAAACTTCCTATAATATCATCAATAATCCAACACCTTCTCTGTATAAAAAATTCGGCGATGTCGAAAATAAATATGCATCTGTTGTGTTTAAAGGCTGAAACTTTCTATAATAAGTTATACACCAGGGGTCATGGTTTTGAATTTTTAAGTGAGGCTAAATAGTAAGTACACTGAAAAAATTGAAAGTAAGAAAATGGATGTTTTAAAACACGATATTTAGAACCAGAATACATTTTTTAAAAATACTTATATTGGCATACACGAATCTCTTAAAATTATTTTGAACATAAAACATACAGTTTTTGGTTTGAAATTTTAGTTTAAAACCACAAATATTATGTTAAAAAATTATAAAAATTATATTAATTCAAAAAATGTTAAAACCAAATTAAACTTTTTTAGGTTTATTGTTATTAATTATTTCATTTCGACACTTTACCTCACCATCTCAACACATAATATGTATCATCGCTTGCTCCTTAATATATTGTTTTAGAGGTACACAACATACCGTGATCTTTTTTGAATTAAAACCCTTCAGGTAAGTTGATTTTTGTTTATTTGTTTTTAAAAACAATACATTAATAATAATATTTGATTAGCTCTGCATTCCATATTCTGCTATGTTTCTGGATGTGCATAATATTCCTTATGATCATAAACTGCTATCGATCAAATACACGCAATGAGTGCAATGGAAGCACAAAAATTGAGGTTTTAAAAGGAAGTTTAATATGCTTTCTGTTAGTTTCTGCGCTATTACATAAACCGCACAATGTAATTTTATTACCTGCCATGCTATATGTTCAACAACAATCATTACGTATGTGCGATCATATGGAATATCAAAATAATCGGACGGATCAACATTCCGCAATACTTATATACAAAATATTTACGACCATATTTATATCCAAAATTTTTTTTTATTACCAGGTTAAATGTTGAAGTAATTTGTAATATTCTTATATTTAATTTGTATTTTACAGGGAAATTCCAATAGTCTGGCAACAATTGATTTAAATCCAGGATACGTTGGCCAAAACCAGTACAATTCACTCTTCGTATTCGTATTAGTTACATTAAGCACATACAATGCACATTTCAATGCATTTTTGTTTCTCTTGACGAATATATTTGAGGATAATTTTAAGAAACTTACTCATTTTCCAAAGGAGAAACAATTTTGTTATATGTATAATAACATAAAATCGGATACATATCTACTATTAGTAATTTGTACTATAGCCACACTGCTCCCTGCTACTATATATTTGTGGTGCTTAGTATTATTTCGATATCATTTATTTATTTATTCTGTATTTGCTCCGAAAGCTGTTTATGAATTGTTTAATGTTGTAATATATTTTTTTAATTTCTGTATAACACATTTGTACTTAACAATTATAAAACAATAATTAATCTTTGCGAAAATTAAACTACTAAAACCTTTTTAAATGGGGAACAATAGCTAAGACGAATTCACTTTAAGAGCATAATGAATATCATCCATACTGACATTTAACAAAATTTTCTGAAAAATGTCATTTCGTGAATGTTCGCAAATAATAAGCCTTTCAGATCCTAGTTTTGAGCAAATCCGCAATGCACGACCTGAAATGAAATAATCATTTCAATTTGTGTAGTAGATGGAAAATAAATTTACTATTTACTTAACATTTTCAAATAAAGGTTTATACTAAAAGTTTTCTAAATTAGTTTGTTACATTTTTTTCAGACAACCCTATTGATCAACAACCTAATACAATATCGGATAATAATTATAATGGATGTTTGGTTGTTTATATAAATAAGAATTTCGAAAAAAAAAATATATACGTACCTGTTGATGGGACAATCACGCCTAGAAATGCAGCTATTGTTTCCATCTGTGTATAAATTCCGATAAATGATGTTTCCTCTACTCCAGTTCTTGCCACTTCAGCAATAACGGCTTGAAGAAAAATTTGTTCTAATCGTGAACAATTCTTAATTGCTTGTACTTTTGCACTTGCTATCATTTCATTAAGAGCCTGTTGCACATGCATCATATTGACACAAGTAGTCCTAGCATTGTAGGCCTCCTCCGCAATTTCCGTAGCTCTTCGGCATATATCCAATGCTCTGCGTGCATCACCCGAAACCGCAGCCACTTTTCTATTAGGAACAATTTTAAGTATATAAAGTCAGTGTAATATTGTATTATTTTATTTCCATTTACCTTGCCACAAGCTGTACTGCATCGCTTTTGAATGCTTCTGAACCACTTAGGCGAGCAGTAACAATTTCTTGTAATTGTTTATGTGTATAAGGTTGAAAAGTAAGGCGTGTGAGTCCCAAACGCGACGTAACTTTACCTAAAAACAAAATAAATTGTATCTAAGAATACAACTCATTGTCTACTATTCAAACATAAATACATACCCATTAAAAGTCTCTCTGGTAAATCCATGGTATTTGCAATAGTTACTACAACTAACTGTGCACTAGATTTACTAGGCCAATCTAATAAATTATACACAACATCTTGTCGACGATTACAAAGTATATCAAGTTCATCTACTAATAGGACCGTTGTGACTCGTCGCGGAGCAAACGTGGTAAAGCGTTTTTCAAGTAAGGAGTGAGCCTGCTCCCATGATAACAATTTTCCAGTAAGCTGTTTATATATTTGTACATATGCTTGTCGTGGTTCCGTCAATCGCATACCATTTATTTCTATAAATTCAAAAATAGCCAAACGACTTTCTTCCATCTCTCTTTGTAGCATACGAATAACAGCTGTTACTGTGGCTGTTTTTCCAGTTCCAGGTACACCGGAAACGTACATACACCCCCCACATTGATCCTGAATTTTACCCTGTAGAAAGTTATATATATTATTGAACTCAATTTCTCGACAGGGCAAACTTGTTGGCACAACAGATACATGCAAACTTTCTCGTACTATTTGCAAATTTGATCTAATGCTATTTTTACTCGGTGTTTTACGGACAGTTATTGTTGGAATCATATCCCTTGGCCGTGGTTTTTTTTTGTAAGTTGTTTTAGAATGTTCGTTTGGTAAATTCAAATACTGAACAGAATCAGTTGGTATTATTAAATTTTTTTCAATTTCATAATTCAACTTTTCGGTTACCGCATTTTTTTTTGACCAACCACGTTTTGGTGTACTTATAATTTCATCACTTTCATAAATTCTTTGTTCTACTATATTTGATAAATGAATTTTACGTTTTGGAGTACCATCTTAATTGAATAAATAAATAAAATATATAAATAAAATTCGGTGAGTTGGAAAAATAATATGCCAGGAAATTACCATCTTTGCAAACTGTTGATTTTAAAATACTTTTCCTTCTAGATTCCTTCAATTCTTGATTATCATTTTTTAATTTTTTAGAAGGTGTATTATATACATCGCTAAAACTTAAAACATAACTTTCAACGAGCTCATTTCCCTTTCGTTGATGTTGGCTTATTAAGTCTTCTGATTTGGGATTTATGCTAAGGGGATCGTCATTTGAATTAATACGTGTAGAACGTTGCCTGAAAATAATAAATATGATAAAAAACCTCATTGACTACTGTTTAATTGATTTCGAATTTTAGTAGATAAATAAAAACTATAATTTAATATACAGCTCTTCAAAGTTGTAAATCAGTCTGTGGGGTAAATTCTAAGTAGGGTTATAGTTATGACAGGAGGTTTAAAAAAAGAAAATGTGCGTCAAACAATATATAATATCAATTAAATAATTTTATCTACACAAAAATTAAAAAGAAGTTTCTGAAGGTTTGCTGCTAAGAGAATCCAATTTTTATATATCCTCATTCAAATCAATGATGTTCGCCGACAACGCGGTCGACCAGGACGCGACTCCAACAATAACAGAGACAACAACAACAACAACGACAACAGTATCATCACAAACCACTCTGGCGTCCTCGAATGCCCCGGCAACCATAACCAGCGACGCAGGATCGCAGACGAAGGCGACGCTGGAGGCGCGCCGGGTCACGTCGGGCGCACTCGGACAAGGGGGGCGTCGACGGAGGCGGGCGGCGTGAACACTGAATCATACTCGGCGCGGGAGGGAGGCGGGCCAAATGAAGGCGACGAGAATACTGCGAAAACACAAATTAAATATGTAAAGGAGCAGGAGTAAACAACGGCAACAAAAACGGAGCCGGAGCCAGAGTCAACGTTCCATAGAGAATTTAAGGACAAGTCAATAGGCACAGCAATATAATAAGAACCCCGTATAGGTCATAATATAGAATTTATATGGATGAAATCAAAATCAATTGATTGATTTTCGCACTAATTATCGCAATGATAAGATATAAAAAAAAAAAAAATAAATAAAAATAAAATAATAATACTAAATGAAAAACTTTTCGGACCACTGACAAAAAAATAGAAATTTATAATTAATTGAATATGAAATAGATTATAGTTTTTTGTAAGTACCTTTCTGAAACTCGTAACTTTATTTTTATGTCATTGATGGGATTTATGTGATCCGGAGTTTTTTTTATTATGGAATAGTTAAGATAATTTGAATCTGATACATTTAATTCATTGTCGATGCTCAGATTTAAATTACGACGAGCAGTAGACCTCAGTTTAGGTGAAAATTCATTAGTTTTTTCTCCCAATGGAGATGTTCTCACATATTTGTCACTTATATCGCGCTTAGATGATGATATTGACGAAAGTTTTACTACGCTTTTACCACCAATTATCTTAATAGGTGATACTTTATTTTCATTTGATATATCATTAATATCTACAAACTCCATTGCAGTTGGTTTCATCGTACATGATTGTCTTCTTGTTCTAATATTTGATTCTTGATTTTCTGGTAGAGATCTCATAGGTACCATTGGCATGCTAATGATGTTTGTGCTTTTACGACTAGGTGTAGATTTAGTTTGAATAATTTTTTCTTCAGTAGAGTCATTAGGACATTGCAAGGGTATAAGTCTATATGACTGCTTTTCTTTAAAAAATTTATAACGACACACAAACAAGGGACACACTTTACGTTTTAAATCAATATGTTGTATTAGACCAGAAGCAGAGTCTGCAGAATTTCCAGTAATAACAGTGCACTTTTGTAAGATTGTTTCTAACGATATATCAGAATCATAACTTCGATGATCTTCAATAACTTCAATGCTAAAATCAATGCAAATCTCGTCACTGTCGAATTCTTTATGGGGTATGTTTTCTGGACGAGAATACCACTGAACTACTGCACGGTAAGGATATTTATTTGACATTTCTCGTAGTTCATACAAATGTAATATTTTCGCTATATCGCAACCAGCAATGGTGTCGGGTTCGGGTGAGTCGGCATTTGATACCAAAATATAATCACCAATACTCAGTGTTAACGCTCCAAATAAGCACTTTCTAAATAAAAAAAATTCAGTTTTTTATTATATTTATATCTATTATATAACAAAAACAGCTATATACTTACTTATAAAAAATAACTGTCTTATGCTCTAAATGTGGTACACTAACCGTGTAATCGCTTTCAATCCATTTAACTTCTTGTGCAGATCCAATACAAACTTTTACAACCATTTCGTATTTCCAATAGCAATTTTTATAGTATCAGCAAATGGCAAAAGCAAGCTTTCCTTTTTTGTGAATATTGTCAATATGTAACCGTCAGCAAAAACTGCTTTCAAAAACTATTGAACTATTGAATACCAAATTACGTTTAATGAGGAATTTTTTTTGGCGCCAATTAAATCTTATAGTTACGTTCGAAACCATATGTTATAAATTTAGGATCAATTACAAAAATATTGTAAATATATTAATTATACATGTAACATTACGTTAATAGATTAACTTCATCATTAAATAAATTCAAATGGTAAAACAATTATTATATACATTTTAATATACATTTATACATTTTTAGCAAGAAGAGGAAGATGGCTGCAAATTTCTGGATCAATCTGTGAATCTTTAATTTGTAATCGTCACTACAAGGTCACATGTTTGAACCTAACTATGCCAGTGTGTAAAACTTCATACCAGCGCTAAGTTAGACGAGCGTTAAGATAGCAACGTTGCTGGCTGTCAAAAATTTTGACAGCTGCACGGAGGGGAAATTTTACAGGCGATTCAGAAATTTAAAAACTATAAAAAAAATTGATTGGAGGGACTTTGAAAAATAAGAACTACATAAGATACAGTGTCCATTCTGTATCCAAAAATAGGTAAAAATATTCCCCATCGAAATAAACGAGTGTCATACCCGTTGGAAACGCAGGAAAACTGTAGTAGGCCAGCAACGATTTTCACGGAAAACCCAAAAATGTAGTAAAAATCGAATAAAACGTGACCCAGCAGAGATACAGGGTCCATTTCGGTGTCCAAAAATAGGTAAAAATATTCCCCATCGAAATAAACGAGTGTCATACCCGTTGAAAACGCAGAAAAACTGTAGTAGGCCAGCAACGATTTTCACGGAAAACCCAAAATGTATTGTATAAAATCAGCAATATTACCACATTACGTTCCTGATTAAAACATGTATAATAATTTAATTTTAATTTTATTGAATTAATATTATTTTATTAATAATAATTTTAAAATTGAAATTCTAAAAATTTTATTCTAAAGTTAATCAAAATAAATTTAGAGTTTCCCTCTAAATTCTATTTTTGCAATCGCTTTAAATCGTTTTGAAAAAAACGTTTTGTATTTCACAATATAAAAATCAATATGTTAAAATTATAATCCACTCAAATATTTTGCATTCAAAGCAATTGTAAAAAGAATTGTGCGAAAAGCTTTGTGCATCATGCCGCGAAATGAAAAATCGTCTGTGTACAAGTATTGAAACGGCTTATTTCCAATAAGTTCTGTTCAATTTCAGCAATGAAATGAACCATTTCAATTACAACTTGCACACAAATTCCAAAGATTATGGAAGATGCAATTATTTTTACTAAATAGTATTCAAACAAATTTTATGTACAATTATGTTTTTTAATTATTATAATTAAATTATTAATTTTCTTGATATATATAACCAACACTACCTTACCTTCTTTCCCTTTTATAATATCCATATTGATATCCATCGCCGGAAAAACATTCCTTGGTATGAATAGAATATTTCCCTCTAAAGTTATTTTGATTAATTTCAGAATAAAATTTTTAGAATTTCCATTTTAAAATCATTATTAATAAAATAATATTAATTCAATAAAATTAAAATTAAATTATTATACATGTTTTAATCAGGAACGTAATGTTGTAATATTGCTGATTTTATACAATACATTTTGGGTTTTCCGTGAAAATCGTTGCTGGCCTACTACAGTTTTCCTGCGTTTTCAACGGGTATGACACTCGTTTATTTCGATGGGGAATATTTTTACCTATTTTTGGACACCGAAATGGACCCTGTATCTCTGCTGGGTCACGTTTTATTCGATTTTTACTACATTTTTGGGTTTTCCGTGAAAATCGTTGCTGGCCTACTACAGTTTTCCTGCGTTTCCAACGGGTATGACACTCGTTTATTTCGATGGGGAATATTTTTACCTATTTTTGGACACCGAAATGGACCCTGTATCTCTGCTGGGTCACGTTTTATTCGATTTTTACTACATTTTTGGGTTTTCCGTGAAAATCGTTGCTGGCCTACTACAGTTTTCCTGCATTTTCAACGGGTATGACACTCGTTTATTTCGATGGGGAATATTTTTACCTATTTTTGGATACCGAAATGGACACTGTATCTTATGTAGTTCTTATTTTTCAAAGTCCCTCCAATCAATTTTTTTTATAGTTTTTAAATTTCTGAATCGCCTGTAAAATTTCCCCTCCGTGCAGCTGTCAAAATTTTTGACAGCCAGCAACGTTGCTATCTTAACGCTCGTTGCTATCTTAACGCTCGTAACTTCATCCAGACCATATGTTCACATTTGTTATTGTTATTTAGCTTGTTATTTATATATTAATTTACTTCATTCATCTAATTAACATTTCACTTATGCATAGTCTCATTAAAAAAGTTGATCGAAATAATGGATTTCGGTTATTTATTGTTGTTAGTAGTCAAAAATGTATGTTGAACAATTTTAGAAATGTCGAACGATTACATATGTTATCCCGGTGGAAACAGCCTATTGAGACAACATATAAAAGGTATTTCAGTAATACTATCAGTAGGATAAATCCTGAAAAGTTGCATTGTAATATTGGCACTATTGGACATGTTGATCATGGTAAAACCACGCTAACTGCTGCTATAACGAAAGTACTGTCTGTGAACGGATTGTCAGAATTTGTTTCCTACGATAAAATCGACCGAGCACCGGAGGAGAAAATAAGAGGTAATTAAAATATAAATTATAGGTTGTCCTGAACAATTTCATACTTTATAATAATTTATAAAAATAAATAATAAAATGCTTTATAAAGGAATTACAATAAACGCTTGCCATATTGGTTACTCAACTAATCAACGAACCTATGCGCATACTGATTGTCCAGGACATGCTGATTACATTAAGGTTTGTTCTAGAAATACATTTAAATATTGGTTTTGAAAATAGCAATTTTAACAAGCTAATGCATTCTATTGTAATATGACCCAAATGGAATAGTTGTAGTGACGTTTTTGAGATTTTCTCTCTTTTCATTTACGCTGTATTGTTTTCAATGAAACATCCACAATAGCGTTGCGAAGTCTAAAATGTTAAACCCTTTGATATTGTATTTAAAATTTGAAAAATAAAAGATTAATGAACAGGTTATTGAATTTTTCCGCGAAATAATATATTTTATGATAAAATCCAAAAGGATTATAAACATATTGTGTTTAAAGAAAAACTTTGGAAATATTCGTATTACAAATTCAAATAATGAAATGTTCAAAAAACAGTGTCACTCACTGTGAGCCATAGTGCGTTTTTGGAAAGCGTTTTATGCGGTTTGGACTAAAGTGTTAAAAAACAGATTACTTTTATTGAAAAGAAATTATAATCGATAAATTGTCAAAAAGTTATACAAAACTCGTATATCGTATAATAGCGCCTCATACCTATAAAAAATTATTGGTCGTAACGTACTTCTGAATTACTTAAATCAATTACTTTGATAATTCTGCTAAAAAAGTACTTATAATCCATAAATTTCGTTCATAATTTGGTAATATAATTTAGTAGAATAAAATATATATAGTATGACTCATAAAATACTTTATGTGTTGTTAATGGATTCTATTGTTGTATAAAATACTTTTTAAATGAAATTGATTACTTCTACTATTCGACAAAAAATAAATTATAATCGATAATCGGTCAATTTTCACATTAAAATTATTGTTTGGTTGCTACATTTCATTTTTAGGTAGTATATATTAATATATTGTATTTTGTGTTTATAGAACATGATTTCTGGTGCATCCCAAATGGATGGAGCCATTCTTGTTGTTGCTGCCACAGATGGTCAAATGCCGCAAACAAGAGAGCATCTTTTGCTGGCAAGGCAAATGGGTATCGACAAAATAATTGTATTTATAAACAAAGCTGACCTCGTAGATAGGGAAATGATAGAATTAGTTGAAATAGAAATGCGAGAAATTCTAACAGATTTTGGGTTTGATGGATTGAATAGCCCGGTAATATGTGGCTCTGCATTACTTGCTCTTATGAATGATATGTCCGAATTTGGAGTTCCTTCTATTGAAAGACTAATAAATGCAATGGATTCTTTTATTCCAACTCCAAAACGTGATTTTGATGCTCCTTTTCTTCTTCCCATTGATAATGTGTTCACAGTACCTGGTCGTGGAACAGTTGTAGTAGGGACTATCAAGCAAGGAATCATTTCAAAGAATGCTGAAGCAGAATTATTAGGCTTCAATCAAAACATTAAGACCAGTGTTGGAGATATTCAAGTATTTAGAAAAAGTGTCAAAATGGTGATTTTTTAAAACACACATTAGTGTAGTCAATAGTTATTGATATTCGAAATGTTCTGTTGTTTATAGGCATTAGCTGGGGAAAATATTGGTGCCCTTCTTCGTGGAGTTAAACTAGGATCAGTACAAAGAGGAATGATTTTATGCGCCGTTGGATCTGAAGAGATTTCTAACCATTTTGAAGCGTCTATTTACTTGCTACCAAAATCTGAAGGAGGTCGTATTAAGCCTATTTTTTCAAAATATATTCAACAACTATTCAGTTCGACTTGGAATACAGCAGCAAGAATTGATATTGGTAAATGCAA
Source organism: Coelopa pilipes (assembly GCA_947389925.1). Taxonomy (NCBI): domain Eukaryota; kingdom Metazoa; phylum Arthropoda; class Insecta; order Diptera; family Coelopidae; genus Coelopa; species Coelopa pilipes. The sequence goes on along the minus strand of OX376698.1, from coordinate 28,235,672 downwards.
TCAAATATGGTGCGTAATATTTATTCCATATTATATTTTAGTACCCTCTAACGGAATGCTTATGCCCGGTGAACATGGAAAGGTTCGGATAACTCTTCATCGAAAAATGGTTATGACTGTGAATCAAGGATTTACTATCAGAGAAAATGGTGCAACTGTCGCTACTGGAATTATTACTTCTAGAAAGCCATCTCTAGAGATACCTAGAAATAAATTATCCAAAGTAACATTTTCGGAATAAATAGTTTTAACGTTCATATGAATAGTGTTCTTAGATAAGTTGATTTTTTTTTGAACTATTTAAAAATCAAAAATTTTAAGACAAAACAACAACCCTTTGTCTCTTTGTGTATTGCGAATGCAGCACATACAAAAAAAAAAAAAAAAAAAAAATTCTTCTTCCTCTCGGCAAGAAAGACAACAAGTCTAACGGAGAATATCTACATATCGGCTTCAAAATGCAGCTTATTTCGATCACGTAAAACACTAATCTACTATAAAAACACCAAGAAATTGCTTAGTTGTAGTCATTCGATGTCTTAATTCCGTCTTCTGAAATTTTTCGATAATTTTGTATTTGCAGAAACAAAAGCGTGATATAGTAATTTGTATTTTTAATTGTTTCTGAGTTTTATTAAATGTTTCTTCCATATTATTCAATTACTTTAAAAGAAAATTTATAACTACTTTACCACAAATTATGAAGTTCGGTGATCCAGAGTTCGAAATGCTCAGAACAATGTTAGTAAATGATCCATAGAATCCAAGCATCTTAGGTTACGAATTAATATGGATGAATGGTGTGAAAATACATCAGCATGACTCTGGGGGGAATAATTAAAGGAAAGGTATGCTTCCTAACACTCAATACAGGAGCATCTAGGTGAAGGGATTTGAACCACTTTCAGGTGAACGACATTGAGTTGGCCATTAATTTCATAAGTGGGAATGGTCTTAATTTGGACCTCGGTCGAAAGCGATTTAGCGTTGCGTTCGGTGTGTGGGTCGACGAAACGAGATCTAAAGGTCTAGTTTGAGCAAAGATTGAGGGGTCAACCAATTGGCGAAATTGAAACAAATAAAACATCACCAGCCGGAGACATAATTGGAAGGATTTGCGTGAAAGTACTATGAATATAATTTTAGACTAGAGGATCTCCGTAGAGCACATCATCGAAAGCAAGGGTTGTATCGAGATACTTCACGGCTAAGATTATGAGACACCACATCGAAAAGGTAGATATTCTGGTATCTCAGGTTCTTCGTTAAGGTCATGCAAGACACTTTAATACGCAGCCTGTATAAAAGGGCGAAGGGAACTGAGAATTAAGTTGTGAAAGATCTGCAAGAGTGTTAAAAGTGTTGAACAATTCAACGAATGAAGGGGAAATGAAAATATCTACTAGGTATTAAAGCTGACATCGGCCCGGTAAGTTTCCGTCCTTAGTGGCGGGATGTCTTCGTTATAGAAACACTTTCCGCGGCTTTAACACATATTCTCACTCCTACTTTATATACATGATTAAAATACAAAATATTAAAAACGAATAAATCAAAATACTCATAAAAATTAATGCTTAAAAACTTATAATATATTTATAACTAATTTAATGTACTTATTTATTCTAAAAACTAAACATCAATAAATTTAATTCATTAAAGTCAATATTAATTAAATTCTAATATAATTACAAAACAATAAAATGAACACAAAAAACATTAAACGAGCTTCTGGAGATCTTTATCAGACTATAAGACAATACAAATGCAAAATCTTCGTCATAAAACAAAACTAAATCGCTGAAATTCTCGGATTGTTGCTTTTAGTTCTTAACGACGCCAGGGGCAATACAAAAGAAAATTCATCGAGCATGACTCAGAAAAATGCGAAAAATTACCCATAATGAATTGAAACTCAATTTCTTCGCATATTCATGCAAATATATCTTTGCATACAAGTACATGATTTTATTGGCACACCAGTATATTTCAATAATTTTGTTAACTCCATTCTGCTGGGCATAACTGCACTGCTCGACTGTTTAAACAAAAGTACCTTAAAATCAGAAGGTTTCAATTAAGATGAAGAAAACGAAGATTACCCACGCAACTACAACAACAATACATAGCTAATGCCCTGTTCCAAACGCAAGTGCACTGATTTACAGTTATCACTGAGGATCGACGTAGAAACCAAAATGAGGACGAAAAAACTAAAGAAGAATTAGTAGCAGTTATTTGTTGCATAAGTACCTTTACGGAAAATTGCTACATAAGCATCATGCATCATTGTGATGAAACTTGAAATAAAAGAATAGAAGGGGTGGTTCGAGAGTCTCCAGAGCTAAGATTTCGAGATACAAGATCGACTGGTAACGCAGATTCTTTTTAAGATCATTAAATACAATTTAATACGCAGCCTGTATAAAATTAAAGCCAGTTGTGGCTTTAACACATATTCTCACTACTATTTTATATTTACGATTTTAATATATTAACGAATAAATAGAAATACTCATAAAAATTAATGCAAAACTGTAAAGTCAGTTTTAATGTAAACTTCAAGCGGTAATTCTTCTACAATAGGCACGATATTCTAAAATATCCTTCCTTCTGACGCAGAGCACTGTAGGCACAGGAATGGGATGTACGGAGCCATAATTTATACTTAATACGGGCGGTTTTTGGCCGGGAAATTTAAATTAAATTTGTGAGGAATTCATACGGATTCAAAACACAGCAGCCTCATTATGTCACTTAGGTCCCGTACATGCAAAATGCCATTTCCCTTCCAACATCATCATCTAGTACGTACGTTCAAGGCCACACCCCCTTCTTGATTTTTAATTGTTCAACGAACCTTGGCAAACTTTGCCACAAAGTAATTCGCTACATTGAAAGCACATTATTTCGTCTCTAGACCAGTTCATTCGCATGTATTGTACGTCTTTTCATCGGATATTACAGTTTTTGATCATTTTGGTATCCGCCGTCTGACGAGAAATGTCTTCACGAATGTGTGTCAACTTTTGCACCTCATATACTTTAATATTCTTTAATAATTGATTGACCAAGTCTGCGATATTAGGAAGTACATATTGGTACAATGAAATAATACCAACAAAAGATCTTAGTATTTGGTTGTACGGGGATCCTAACCATGACTTGCACCTTTTCTGGGTCCACATATAAACCTTAACGAAGTGAACATAAGTTGCATTTTTCCCTATTCAACCTCAACTGTGATGACAATCGCAATACTTCCTTCAACACCACATTTAGTTTCCTATCGAAGTTACTCGTAACGATAACTAAATCCAAAAAATAAGAACGTGAGATTCTAAGTCAGCTAGAATCAATAAACCTCTACTAGGTTATAGGAGTATGATTAACACCATATTGCTCTAAAAGCCAGTTGAATACAATTGACCTGAATTGCGAGCCACCAGTGTTTCAGGTTCTTTGAAATATGGAATCCAGCACCACTCCGTGGTAAATTTCTTACCGGTTTTGTTGGGCTTGATTGAATTTCTTTACAATCAACGAAAATTCTTCACCCTCCACTTTTTTTTGCACCAATTCGCTTCCTATTTCTCGTTCGCTGGCGTCACAGTGAATATAGAGGGGTTTCGAAAAATTTGCACATTGCAGTTAGATGGTCAGACATGTCTTTAACTCCTCAAAAGCTAGCCTTCTTCGTTCCAACCAAGTGAACGAATGTTCTTTAAAAAATCTGTTAGCGGACCAGTAACAGAACCATAGTGAATGAACTTCTTATATTATCCGACATTCCTTAGCCGTGGTACAGATCGCTGAGTCGGAAATTCAGAGATAGAAGACACTTTATCTGGATCTGTACGAATATTGTCATTCCCCTCGATTTGCCTAAAATTGTGGACTTTACGAAGATAATAGGAACTTTTGTCTACAGAAATTGTCAAGCCCGATAGTAAAACCGACAAATGTATATAAAAGCTATCTCACTCGATCACCAAGTCGTCTAGATATAAACACTTCCGCTTTGCATAAGCCGAAGGGCATCACTTTGTAATTATTAAATGTCCGGTCCAGTCTGGTAATGAACTCTATTTGAGGGAGCTTACTGAGAATCCCATTAATATTAGGTAACGGATATACAATCTTGCAGTTAACTACACTCAGTTTTCTACTGTCAAGGCACAATCTCACCTACCCGGTGAGACCGCGAACTATCGGATTCCTCGATCACGCCCAGTTCAGTTATTTCGAATACTAATCCGGTAGGAATCAAATTAAATAGTCTCCAAAAATCAATACCCAAGTACAGACTTGTGTGAGACAAGGAATGATATGCCATTGATTTACCCCCGATATCCAATTCTTGTCCGTGCGTATCCAATCACTTCCTGTTTCTTTCTGTCCGCGAATCAGAGTTAATTGCTCCAAATTTGGTTTTTTATTTTAGAAGAAGAATTAAGTTCCTGTCAAGGAATCCGATGATAAGGGCTAAATACAATCAAAGCCTCGCTTGCTTCGCTTGCCTCGCTCCGCTTGAAGCAAAATTTTTGAGTTACAATGAAAGCTTCGCTTCAAAAGTCAAAACATATGTTATGTGTCAAATTGTCTTGTCGAAGTGAATTTTGTTTGTAAACAAGAAAAATAAATTAAATAAATTAAACTGAGAAATGGATTTAGAAAATTTATTATGGTTGATGGTGGTTCTGATATTGCTCCATGAAGCAAAAGAACGATTGACGATTTTAAATGGAGGCCCATGACTTCTCTCTTTTTAATTTATTTTTATATCCATAATCACGTTTATCAAAAATGCATGGATATTTTGTTATTTCGTTCAAAAGTTTTTCTTCGAACGACATTATTTTAAAGAAACAATTATTTTAAAGGACAATTACAAAGAAAACTCAACAAATTCAAATCAATCAAAAATTTGAATTCAAAAAAATTTGAGACAAAACAGACAAAACAGCTGTCTCTATCTGTCAAAGCCTCAGAAAGTTGAAATTTCGCGAACTCGAAGCATGAAGCGAAGCGAGCAAGCGAGGCAATCTTTCATTGTATTCGCCGCCATAAGACTACGTGTATTCAACTTAAACGTCAAGGCGAAGCAAGCAAGAAAGCTTTGATTGTAGTTCGCCCTATAGATTTTCCAAATGAAGTGCTCCAAACTCGTAGTAAAATACATTCCGATCGCTCACACTATCCTGATAACGGTGGCCAGTTTTGCGACAATTCCAGCAATATTTACCCTCGTCCGAATAGCTTAGTTCTTCCTTCCTTCCTTTCTTCTATCTTTCCTTCTTTATTTCCGCGATATTTCAATCGGGGGGTTATCTGGAATTCGCTGTCGTAACAGGAGTAATCGTAAAATGAATGGAAGGAAGTCTCGAATCATTCCAATATAGTCTATATCTGTGCGCGAGTCCTTATATTGCCGTCGGAGAGCCGAACATAAATCGAATCTCGCGGACAGACCTATAGTACCGCCAAAACTAGTCACTTGCTTTCGCTTTGTCGCATAACAACAATGAAGATCAAAATCCAGTTAAGCATTTGATTTGTCCGGGCTCTATATGAAAAATAAAATTTTACACAGACAAGCTATCTGCACCCCCGGTAAATTTGACCTTCCAGTTATAAATTACATAACCAACTTTGTCTGGACGACAAGTAAGATGGGATCTGTGTTATGGTCAGCCGAATTGATCCGGTTGGTCACCCTTTATACCGGAGGAAATCACAGAAACTGCTCAATCGACTGTTACTGAATTGGCAACGATTGTTGCGGAGATCAGTAAATAGTTGTTCATAGATTAGTTATTTCATAACATGGAAGTCTGGATCAAATTATGTGTGGTGCATGCTATGTATATTCGACGTAATCATATCTACACTGTTTATAGAGAAGTAAAGGTGAAAGGAAGTGTCGCGTCTTAATATTTGTCGTTTTCTGCCTTCTGTTCTTATTCGACAATCCAGATTGGGCACCACCGTGAATTATACTACGAGACAAGAAACTGACGTGACAGGAGTACAATTTGTGATAGATTTGAACTGAGGTTTGGTTTGACACTTGTCAAAATACGCGATTCGTATCCGTCGGTGGTATTATTTGCTTATTTGTAAAAAAAGTGAAATTAATTCTAAACGCGATCGGTGCGCGGCGTCGATTAATTAAAATTAAATAGGTGAAGGAGCCTGCGACAATGTTGCGGAGGAAAAACTGAGCCGTGCTCACTTGTGGCGATTGTTGTTGTATCGTTTGTTGACATTTGGTTTGAGTTGTGTTTTATTTGATTATAATATTATAATAATAATTTGGGTTTCCCTTGCTTTCTTGTAAGAAGGAGCTCAAGCTACGGAAGTGGACTTGGACAATGGATTAGGCTTCCTGGAGTAGGAGTCGCAAATAAATTTTCAGAGTGGCAAAATGTTCAGATACCCTGAAAATGGAAGCAGGAGTACCGCAGGGTAGTGTGCTAGGTCCCCTTTTGTATGTACTGTACACCACAGCAGTCCTCCTACCAACAAGAAAAGACGACATGATAGCAACTTTTGTAGACTTACTTAATAACACTGACAACTCAACGGCGGAACTATAAGGAATTTGAAATGGTTCAACAATTGAGGAATACAAATAAACGTAGACAAGAGAGTATAAGTAGTATATGACGATATGTGTCAGCAAATCAAAATTGACATTAAAGAAAAATATCTTGGCATGACAATAGACTCTAAATAAAAATGGAAACAGTACGTAATACAAAAACATGAAATTAAAAACAAACTTAGACAACTTAACTCGCTCTTAGGAAAATAATAGAAAATATCATATCTAATTTATAAAACAATTATCATGTCAACATAGAAACCAGCATAGAAATATAGGGCACAGCGAGTAAAACGACCGACGCAAAAATGCAGCGAGTACAATCAAAATGTTTTCGCACAATTACAAACGCTGACTGGTATATCCCAAACGACGACATAAAAAATTTTTTTTAAAATCCTTTATTTGATAACTATTTATGTTTACGACTGTTATTCGAAATTCAGAATGTTCCTAACTACAATGTTAAGTTCAATACATCCTATAACACTTCAATTATGAGTAATAGGTATTAGCATCACGAGAGAACGAGCCCAAGAGTGAAAGAGAGAGTGGGAGACAGGGAGAGAAGTACGGCAGATAGTTGCATTGGGCTGGTGTTTGTGCCCAATAAATTGTCAAATTGCGATGCAGAAACTAAGGAGAGCAGAAACTAAAGAGAGTACCAAGGTCCAACGTCCAAGGGTGCAAACATCCGCAAAGGACTAAAGCACAGATACTAGAGTAATAACAAACTTCATTGTTCTGAAAAAAATTGGACATTCCAAAACATTCATAGTACTAAATGGAATTATAAACTAGGTGACATTGTAAACAATAGAGACCGAAAAATACTAAACCTTAATGTAAACTTCAAGCGGTAATTCTTCTACAATAGGCACGATATTCTAAAATATCCTTCCTTCTGACGCAGAGCACTGTAGGCACAGGAATGGGATGTACGGAGCCATAATTTATACTTAATACGGGCGGTTTTTGGCCGGGAAATTTAAATTAAATTTGTGAGGAATTCATACGGATTCAAAACACAGCAGCCTCATTATGTCACTTAGGTCCCGTACATGCAAAATGCCATTTCCCTTCCAACATCATCATCTAGTACGTACGTTCAAGGCCACACCCCCTTCTTGATTTTTAATTGTTCAACGAACCTTGGCAAACTTTGCCACAAAGTAATTCGCTACATTGAAAGCACATTATTTCGTCTCTAGACCAGTTCATTCGCATGTATTGTACGTCTTTTCATCGGATATTACAGTTTTTGATCATTTTGGTATCCGCCGTCTGACGAGAAATGTCTTCACGAATGTGTGTCAACTTTTGCACCTCATATACTTTAATATTCTTTAATAATTGATTGACCAAGTCTGCGATATTAGGAAGTACATATTGGTACAATGAAATAATACCAACAAAAGACCTTAGTATTTGGTTGTACGGGGATCCTAACCATGACTTGCACCTTTTCTGGGTCCACATATAAACCTTAACGAAGTGAACATAAGTTGCATTTTTCCCTATTCAACCTCAACTGTGATGACAATCGCAATACCTCATTCAACACCACATTTAGTTTCCTATCGAAGTTACTCGTAACGATAACTAAATCCAAAAAATAAGAACGTGAGATTCTAAGTCAGCTAGAATCAATAAACCTCTACTAGGTTATAGGAGTATGATTAACACCATATTGCTCTAAAAGCCAGTTGAATACAATTGACCTGAATTGCGAGCCACCAGTGTTTCAGGTTCTTTGAAATATGGAATCCAGCACCACTCCGTGGTAAATTTCTTACCGGTTTTGTTGGGCTTGATTGAATTTCTTTACAATCAACGAAAATTCTTCACCCTCCACTTTTTTTTGCACCAATTCGCTTCCTATTTCTCGTTCGCTGGCGTCACAGTGAATATAGAGGTGTTTCGAAAAATCTGAACATTGCAGTTAGATGGTCAGACATGTCTTTAACTCCTCAAAAGCTAGCCTTCTTCGTTCCAACCAAGTGAACGAATGTTCTTTATAAAATCTGTTAGTGGACCAGTAACATTAATATTAGGTAACGGATATAAAGTCTTGCAGTTAACTACACTCAGTTTTCTACTGTCAAGGCACAATCTCACCTACCCGGTGAGACAGCGAACTATCGGATTCCTCGATCACGCCCAGTTCCAGCATCCTGTCAACTTCAGAGTAAATTATCTTCTCTATAGCGGGTGGCATCGCGTTTGCTGCTGTATAGCTTTGACATTTCCCACGTCGATTGAATAAGCTATCCGCTTGGTTTTCTCCAGACTCTGTTTCGCAAATGAGGAGAAGAGATCTATGACTCATAGTAAGAATGTTCTCTGAGATGCAGACAGGACATGGTTAGCAGTGAGAGTTTAAGGAGATTCATGGCCTATTTCGAATACTAATCCGGTAGGAATCAAATTAAATAGTCTCCAAAAATCAATACCCAAGTACAGACTTGTGTGAGACAAGGAATGATATGCCATTGATTTACCCCCGATATCCAATTCTTGTCCGTGCGTATCCAATCACTTCCTGTTTCTTTCCGTCCGCGAATCAGAGTTAATTGCTCCAAATTTGGTTTTTTATTTTAGAAGAAGAATTAAGTTCCTGTCAAGGAATCCGATGATCCAGTTTTGCGACAATTCCAGCAATATTTACCCTCGTCCGAATAGCTTAGTTCTTCCTTCCTTCCTTTCTTCTATCTTTCCTTCTTTATTTCCGCGATATTTCAATCGGGGGGTTATCTGGATTTCGTTGTCGTAACAGGAGTAATCGTAAAATGAATGGAAGGATTTTGTGACTTTCTGTTTCCTGTCTCGAATCATTCCAATATAGTCTATATATGTGCGCGAGTCCTTATATTGCCGTCGGAGAGCCGAACATAAATCGAATCTCGCGGACAGACCTATAGTACCGCCAAAACTAGTCACTTGCTTTCGCTTTGTCGCATAACAACAATGAAGATCAAATTCCAGTTAAGCATTTGATTTGTCCGGGCTCTATATGAAAAATAAAATTTTACACAGACAAGCTATCTGCACCCCCGATAAATTTGACCTTCCAGTTATAAATTACATAACCAACTTTGTCTGGATGACAAGTAAGATGGGATCTGTGTTATGGTCAGCCGAATTGATCCGGTTGGTCACCCTTTATACCGGAGGAAATCACAGAAACTGCTCAATCGACTGTTACTGAATTGGCAACGATTGTTGCGGAGATCAGTAAATAGTTGTTCATAGATTAGTTATTTCATAACATGGCAGTCTGGATCAAATTATGTGTGGTGCATGCTATGTATATTCGACGTAATCATATCTACACTGTTTATAGAGAAGTAAAGGTGAAAGGAAGTGTCGCGTCTTAATATTTGTCGTTTTCTGCCTTCTGTTCTTATTCGACAATCCAGATTGGGCACCACCGTGAATTATACTACGAGACAAGAAACTGACGTGACAGGAGTACAATTTGTGATAGATTTGAACTGAGGTTTGGTTTGACACTTGTCAAAATACGCGATTCGTATCCGTCGGTGGTATTATTTGCTTATTTGTAAAAAAAGTGAAATTAATTCTAAACGCGATCGGTGCGCGGCGTCGATTAATTAAAATTAAATAGGTGAAGGAGCCTGCGACAATGTTGCGGAGGAAAAACTGAGCCGTGCTCACTTGTGGCGATTGTTGTTGTATCGTTTGTTGACATTTGGTTTGAGTTGTGTTTTATTTGATTATAATATTATAATAATAATTTGGGTTTCCCTTGCTTTCTTGTAAGAAGGAGCTCAAGCTACGGAAGTGGACTTGGACAATGGATTAGGCTTCCTGGAGTAGGAGTCGCAAATAAATTTTCAGAGTGGCAAAATGTTCAGATACCCTGAAAATGGAAGCAGGAGTACCGCAGGGTAGTGTGCTAGGTCCCCTTTTGTATGTACTGTGCACCACAGCAGTCCTCCTACCAACAAGAAAAGACGACATGATAGCAACTTTTGTAGACTTACTTAATAACACTGACAACCCAACGGCGGAACTATAAGGAATTTGAAATGGCACACTAAAATGGTTCAACAATTGAGGAATACAAATAAACGTAGACAAGAGAGTATAAGTAGTATATGACGATATGTGTCAGCAAATCAAAATTGACATTAAAGAAAAATATCTTGGCATGACAATAGACTCTAAATAAAAATGGAAACAGTACGTAATACAAAAACATGAAATTAAAAACAGACTTAGACAACTTAACTCGCTCTTAGGAAAATAATAGAAAATATCATATCTAATTTATAAAACAATTATCATGTCAACATAGAAATCAGCATAGAAATATAGGGCACAGCGAGTAAAACGACCGACGCAAAAATGCAGCGAGTACAATCAAAATGTCTTCGTACAATTACAAACGCTGACTGGTATATCCCAAACGACGACATAAAAAATTTTTTTTAAAATCCTTTATTTGATAACTATTTATGTTTACGACTGTTATTCGAAATTCAGAATGTTCCTAACTACAATGTTAAGTTCAATACATCCTATAACACTTCAATTATGAGTAATAGTTATTAGCATCACGAGAGAACGAGCCCAAGAGTGAAAGAGAGAGTGGGAGACAGGGAGAGAAGTACGGCAGATAGTTGCATTGGGCTGGTGTTTGTGCCCAATAAATTGTCAAATTGCGATGCAGAAACTAAGGAGAGTAGAAACTAAGGAGAGTACCAAGGTCCAACGTCCAAGGGTGCAAACATCCGCAAAGGACTAAAGCACAGATACTAGAGTAATAACAAACTTCATTGTTCTGAAAAAAATTGGACATTCCAAAACATTCATAGTACTAAATGGAATTATAAACTAGGTGACATTGTAAACAATAGAGACCGAAAAATACTAAACCTTAATGTAAACTTCAAGCGGTAATTCTTCTACAATAGGCACGATATTCTAAAATATCCTTCCTTCTGACGCAGAGGACTGTAGGCACAGGAATGAGATGTACGGAGCCATAATTTATACTTAATACGGGCGGTTTTTGGCCGGGAAATTTAAATTAAATTTGTGAGGAATTCATACGGATTCAAAACACAGCAGCCTCATTATGTCACTTAGGTCCCGTACATGCAAAATGCCATTTCCCTTCCAACATCATCATCTAGTACGTACGTTCAAGGCCACACCCCCTTCTTGATTTTTAATTGTTCAACGAACCTTGGCAAACTTTGCCACAAAGTAATTCGCTACATTGAAAGCACATTATTTCGTCTCTAGACCAGTTCATTCGCATGTATTGTACGTCTTTTCATCGGATATTACAGTTTTTGATCATTTTGGTATCCGCCGTCTGACGAGAAATGTCTTCACGAATGTGTGTCAACTTTTGCACCTCATATACTTTAATATTCTTTAATAATTGATTGACCAAGTCTGCGATATTAGGAAGTACATATTGGTACAATGAAATAATACCAACAAAAGACCTTAGTATTTGGTTGTACGGGGATCCTAACCATGACTTGCACCTTTTCTGGGTCCACATATAAACCTTAACGAAGTGAACATAAGTTGCATTTTTCCCTATTCAACCTCAACTGTGATGACAATCGCAATACCTCCTTCAACACCACATTTAGTTTCCTATCGAAGTTACTCGTAACGATAACTAAATCCAAAAAATAAGAACGTGAGATTCTAAGTCAGCTAGAATCAATAAACCTCTACTAGGTTATAGGAGTATGATTAACACCATATTGCTCTAAAAGCCAGTTGAATACAATTGACCTGAATTGCGAGCCACCAGTGTTTCAGGTTCTTCGAAATATGGAATCCAGCACCACTCCGTGGTAAATTTCTTACCGGTTTTGTTGGGCTTGATTGAATTTCTTTACAATCAACGAAAATTCTTCACCCTCCACTTTTTTTTTTGCACCAATTCGCTTCCTATTTCTCGTTTGCTGGCGTCACAGTGAATATAGAGGGGTTTCGAAAAATCTGAACATTGCAGTTAGATGATCAGACATGTCTTTAAATCCTCAAAAGCTAGCCTTCTTCGTTCCAACCAAGTGAACGAATGTTCTTTATAAAATCTGTTAGTGGACCAGTAACATTAATATTAGGTAACGGATATACAGTCTTGCAGTTAACTACACTCAGTTTTCTACTGTCAAGGCACAATCTCACCTACCCGGTGAGACAGCGAACTATCGGATTCCTCGATCACGCCCAGTTCCAGTATCCTGTCAACTTCAGAGTAAATTATCTTCTCTATAGCGGGTGGCATCGCGTTTGCTGCTGTATAGCTTTGACATTTCCCACGTCGATTGAATAAGCTATCCGCTTGGTTTTCTCCAGACTCTGTTTCGCAAATGAGGAGAAGAGATCTATGACTCATAGTAAGAATGTTCTCTGAGATGCAGACAGGACATGGTTAGCAGTGAGAGTTTAAGAAGATTCATGGCCTATTTCGAATACTAATCTGGTAGGAATCAAATCAAATAATCTCCAAAAATCAATATCCAAGTACAGACTTGTGTGAGACAAGGAATGATATGCCATTGATTTACTCCCGATATCCAATTCTTGTCCGTACGTATCCAATCACTTCCTGTTTCTTTCTGTCCGCGAATCAGAGTTAATTGCTCCAAATTTGATTTTTTATTTTAGAAGAAGAATTAAGTTCCTGTCAAGGGATCCGATGATAGATTTTCCAAATGAAGTGCTCCAAACTCGTAGTAAAATACATTCCGATCGCTCACACTATCCTGATAACGGTGGCCAGTTTTGCGACAATTCCAGCAATATTTACCCTCGTCCGAATAGCTTAGTTCTTCCTTCCTTCCTTTCTTCTATCTTTCCTTCTTTATTTCCGCGATATTTCAATCGGGGGGTTATCTGGAATTCGCTGTCGTAACAGGAGTAATCGTAAAATGAATGGAAGGAAGTCTCGAATCATTCCAATATAGTCTATATCTGTGCGCGAGTCCTTTATTGCCGTCGGAGAGCCGAACATAAATCGAATCTCGCGGACAGACCTATAGTACCGCCAAAACTAGTCACTTGCTTTCGCTTTGTCGCATAACAACAATGAAGATCAAATTACAGTTAAGCATTTGATTTGTCCGGGCTCTATATGAAAAATAAAATTTTACACAGACAAGCTATCTGCACCCCCGGTAAATTTGACCTTCCAGTTATAAATTACATAACCAACTTTGTCTGGACGACAAGTAAGATGGGATCTGTGTTATGGTCAGCCGAATTGATCCGGTTGGTCACCCTTTATACCGGAGGAAATCATAGAAACTGCTCAATCGTCTGTTACTGAATTGGCAACGATTGTTGCGGAGATCAGTAAATAGTTGTTCATAGATTAGTTATTTCATAACATGGCAGTCTGGATCAAATTATGTGTGGTATGCTATGTATATTCGACGTAATCATATCTACACTGTTTATAGAGAAGTAAAGGTGAAAGGAAGTGTCGCGTCTTAATATTTGTCGTGTTCTGCCTTCTGTTCTTATTCGACAATCCAGATTGGGCACCACCGTGAATTATACTACTAGACAAGAAACTGACGTGACAGGTGTACAATTTGTGATAGATTTGAACTGAGGTTTGGTTTGACACTTGTCAAAATACGCGATTCGTATCCGTCGGTGGTATTATTTGCTTATTTGTAAAAAAAGTGAAATTAATTCTAAACGCGATCGGTGCGCGGCGTCGATTAATTAAAATAAAATAGGTGAAGGAGCCTGCGACAATGTTGCGGAGGAAAAACTGAGCCGTGCTCACTTGTGGCGATTGTTGTTGTATCGTTTGTTGACATTTGGTTTGATTTTTGTTTTATTTGATTACAATATTATAATAATAATTTGGGTTTCCCTTGCTTTCTTGTAAGAAGGAGCTCAAGCTACGGAAGTGGACTTGGACAATGGATTAGGCTTCCTGGAGTAGGAGTCGCAAATAAATTTTCAGAGTGGCAAAATGTTCAGATACCCTGAAAATGGAAGCAGGAGTACCGCAGGGTAGTGTGCTAGGTCCCCTTTTGTATGTACTGTACACCACAGCAGTCCTCCTACCAACAAGAAAAGACGACATGATAGCAACTTTTGTAGACTTACTTAATAACACTGACAACTCAACGGCGGAACTATAAGGAATTTGAAATGGTTCAACAATTGAGGAATACAAATAAACGTAGACAAGAGAGTATAAGTAGTATATGACGATATGTGTCAGCAAATCAAAATTGACATTAAAGAAAAATATCTTGGCATGACAATAGACTCTAAATAAAAATGGAAACAGTACGTAATACAAAAACATGAAATTAAAAACAGACTTAGACAACTTAACTCGCTCTTAGGAAAATAATAGAAAATATCATATCTAATTTATAAAACAATTATCATGTCAACATAGAAATCAGCATAGAAATATAGGGCACAGCGAGTAAAACGACCGACGCAAAAATGCAGCGAGTACAATCAAAATGTCTTCGCACAATTACAAACGCTGACTGGTATATCCCAAACGACGACATAAAAAATTTTTTTTAAAATCCTTTATTTGATAACTATTTATGTTTACGACTGTTATTCGAAATTCAGAATGTTCCTAACTACAATGTTAAGTTCAATACATCCTATAACACTTCAATTATGAGTAATAGGTATTAGCATCACGAGAGAACGAGCCCAAGAGTGAAAGAGAGAGTGGGAGACAGGGAGAGAAGTACGGCAGATAGTTGCATTGGGCTGGTGTTTGTGCCCAATAAATTGTCAAATTGCGATGCAGAAACTAAGGAGAGCAGAAACTAAGGAGAGTACCAAGGTCCAACGTCCAAGGGTGCAAACATCCGTAAAGGACTAAAGCACAGATACTAGAGTAATAACAAACTTCATTGTTCTGAAAAAAATTGGACATTCCAAAACATTCATAGTACTAAATGGAATTATAAACTAGGTGACATTGTAAACAATAGAGACCGAAAAATACTAAACCTTAATGTAAACTTCAAGCGGTAATTCTTCTACAATAGGCACGATATTCTAAAATATCCTTCCTTCTGACGCAGAGCACTGTAGGCACAGGAATGAGATGTACGGAGCCATAATTAATACGGGCGGTTTTTGGCCGGGAAATTTAAATTAAATTTGTGAGGAATTCATACGGATTCAAAACACAGCAGCCTCATTATGTCACTTAGGTCCCGTACATGCAAAATGCCATTTCCCTTCCATCATCATTATCTAGTACGTACGTTCAAGGCCACACCCCCTTCTTGATTTTTAATTGTTCAACGAACCTTGGCAAACTTTGCCACAAAGTAATTCGCTACATTGAAAGCACATTATTTCGTCTCTAGACCAGTTCATTCGCATGTATTGTACGTCTTTTCATCGGATATTACAGTTTTTGATCATTTTGGTATTCGCCGTCTGACGAGAAATGTCTTCACGAATGTGTGTCAACTTTTGCACCTCATATACTTTAATATTCTTTAATAATTGATTGACCAAGTCTGCGATATTAGGAAGTACATATTGGTACAATGAAATAATACCAACAAAAGAACTTAGTATTTGGTTGTACGGGGATCCTAACCATGACTTGCACCTTTTCTGGGTCCACATATAAACCTTAACGAAGTGAACATAAGTTGCATTTTTCCCTATTCAACCTCAACTGTGATGACAATCGCGATACCTCCTTCAACACCACATTTAGTTTCCTATCGAAGTTACTCGTAACGATAACTAAATCCAAAAAATAAGAACGTGAGATTCTAAGTCAGCTAGAATCAATAAACCTCTACTAGGTTATAGGAGTATGATTAACACCATATTGCTCTAAAAGCCAGTTGAATACAATTGACCTGAATTGCGAGCCACCAGTGTTTCAGGTTCTTCGAAATATGGAATCCAGCACCACTCCGTGGTAAATTTCTTACCGGTTTTGTTGGGCTTGATTGAATTTCTTTACAATCAACGAAAATTCTTCACCCTCCACTTTTTTTTGCACCAATTCGCTTCCTATTTCTCGTTTGCTGGCGTCACAGTGAATATAGAGGGGTTTCGAAAAATCTGAACATTGCAGTTAGATGGTCAGACATGTCTTTAACTCCTCAAAAGCTAGCCTTCTTCGTTCCAACCAAGTGAACGAATGTTCTTTATAAAATCTGTTAGTGGACCAGTAACATTAATATTAGGTAACGGATATACAGTCTTGCAGTTAACTACACTCAGTTTTCTACTGTCAAGGCACAATCTCACCTACCCGGTGAGACAGCGAACTATCGGATTCCTCGATCACGCCCAGTTCCAGCATCCTGTCAACTTCAGAGTTGGTTTGGTTTTCTCCAGACTCTGTTTCGCAAATGAGGAGAAGAGATCTATGACTCATAGTAAGAATGTTCTCTGAGATGCAGACAGGACATGGTTAGCAGTGAGAGTTTAAGGAGATTCATGGCCTATTTCGAATACTAATCCGGTAGGAATCAAATCAAATAGTCTCCAAAAATCAATATCCAACGTACAGACTTGTGTGAGACAAGGAATGATATGCCATTGATTTACCCCCGATATCCAATTCTTGTCCGTACGTATCCAATCACTTCCTGTTTCTTTCTGTCCGCGAATCAGAGTTAATTGCTCCAAATTTGATTTTTTATTTTAGAAGAAGAATTAAGTTCCTGTCAAGGGATCCGATGATAGATTTTCCAAATGAAGTGCTCCAAACTCGTAGTAAAATACATTCCGATCGCTCACACTATCCTGATAACGGTGGCCAGTTTTGCGACAATTCCAGCAATATTTACCCTCGTCCGAATAGCTTAGTTCTTCCTTCCTTCCTTTCTTCTATCTTTCCTTCTTTATTTCCGCGATATTTCAATCGGGGGGTTATCTGGAATTCGCTGTCGTAACAGGAGTAATCGTAAAATGAATGGAAGGAAGTCTCGAATCATTCCAATATAGTCTATATCTGTGCGCGAGTCCTTATATTGCCGTCGGAGAGCCGAACATAAATCGAATCTCGCGGACAGACCTATAGTACCGCCAAAACTAGTCACATGCTTTCGCTTTGTCGCATAACAACAATGAAGATCAAATTCCAGTTAAGCATTTGATTTGTCCGGGCTCTATATGAAAAATAAAACTTTACACAGACAAGCTATCTGCACCACCGGTAAATTTGACCTTCCAGTTATAAATTACATAACCAACTTTGTCTGGACGACAAGTAAGATGGGATCTGTGTTATGGTCAGCCGAATTGATATACTGTAGGAAATCATAGAAACTGCTCAATCGACTGTTACTGAATTGGCAACGATTGTTGCGGAGATCAGTAAATAGTTGTTCATAGATTAGTTATTTCATAACATTGCAGTCTGGATCAAATTATGTGTGGTATGCTATGTATATTCGACGTAATCATATCTACACTGTTTATAGAGAAGTAAAGGTGAAAGGAAGTGTCGCGTCTTAATATTTGTCGTGTTCTGCCTTCTGTTCTTATTCGACAATCCAGATTGGGCACCACCGTGAATTATACTACGAGACAAGAAACTGACGTGACAGGTGTACAATTTGTGATAGATTTGAACTGAGGTTTGGTTTGACACTTGTCAAAATACGCGATTCGTATCCGTCGGTGGTATTATTTGCTTATTTGTAAAAAAAGTGAAATTAATTCTAAACGCGATCGGTGCGCGGCGTCGATTAATTAAAATAAAATAGGTGAAGGAGCCTGCGACAATGTTGCGGAGGAAAAACTGAGCCGTGCTCACTTGTGGCGATTGTTGTTGTATCGTTTGTTGATATTTGGTTTAAGTTGTGTTTTATTTGATTATAATATTATAATAATAATTTGGGTTTCCCTTGCTTTCTTGTAAGAAGGAGCTCAAGCTACGGAAGTGGACTTGGACAATGGATTAGGCTTCCTGGAGTAGGAGTCGCAAATAAATTTTCAGAGTGGCAAAATGTTCAGATACCCTGAAAATGGAAGCAGGAGTACCGCAGGGTAGTGTGCTAGGTCCCCTTTTGTATGTACTGTACATCACAGCAGTCCTCCTACCAACAAGAAAAGACGACATGATAGCAACTTTTGTAGACTTACTTAATAACACTGACAACTCAACGGCGGAACTATAAGGAATTTGAAATGGCACACTAAAATGGTTCAACAGTTGAGGAATATAAATAAACGTAGACAAGAGAGTACAAGTAATATATGACGATATGTGTCAGCAAATCAAAATTGACATTAAAGAAAAATATCTTGGCATGACAATAGACTCTAAATAAAAATGGAAACAGTACGTAATACAAAAACATGAAATTAAAAACAGACTTAGACAACTTAACTCGCTCTTAGGAAAATAATAGAAAATATCATATCTAATTTATAAAACAATTATCATGTCAACATAGAAATCAGCATAGAAATATAGGGCACAGTCAGTAAAACGACCGACGCAAAAATGCAGCGAGTACAATCAAAATGTCTTCGCACAATTACAAACGCTGACTGGTATATCCCAAACGACGACATAAATTTTTTTTTTAAAATCCTTTATTTGATAACTATTTATGTTTACGACTGTTATTCAAAATTCAGAATGTTCCTAACTACAATGTTAAGTTCAATACATCCTATAACACTTCAATTATGAGTAATAGTTATTAGCATCACGAGAGAACGAGCCCAAGAGTGAAAGAGAGAGTGGGAGACAGGGAGAGAAGTACGGCAGATAGTTGCATTGGGCTGGTGTTTGTGCCCAATAAATTGTCAAATTGCGATGCAGAAACTAAGGAGAGCAGAAACTAAGGAGAGTACCAAGGTCCAACGTCCAAGGGTGCAAACATCCGTAAAGGACTAAAGCATAGATACTAGAGTAATAACAAACTTCATTGTTCTGAAAAAAATTGGACATTCCAAAACATTCATAGTACTAAATGGAATTATAAACTAGGTGACATTGTAAACAATAGAGACCGAAAAATACTAAACCTTAATGTAAACTTCAAGCGGTAATTCTTCTACAATAGGCACGATAGTCTAAAATATCCTTCCTTCTGACGCAGAGCACTGTAGGCACAGGAATGGGATGTACGGAGCCATAATTTATACTTAATACGGGCGGTTTTTGGCCGGGAAATTTAAATTAAATTTGTGAGGAATTCATACGGATTCAAAACACAGCAGCCTCATTATGTCACTTAGGTCCCGTACATGCAAAATTCCATTTCCCTTCCAACATCATCATCTAGTACGTACGTTCAAGGCCACACCCCCTTCTTGATTTTTAATTGTTCAACGAACCTTGGCAAACTTTGCCACAAAGTAATTCGCTACATTGAAAGCACATTATTTCGTCTCTAGACCAGTTCATTCGCATGTATTGTACGTCTTTTCATCGGATATTACAGTTTTTGATCATTTTGGTATCCGCCGTCTGACGAGAAATGTCTTCACGAATGTGTGTCAACTTTTGCACCTCATATACTTTAATATTCTTTAATAATTGATTGACCAAGTCTGCGATATTAGGAAGTACATATTGGTACAATGAAATAATACCAACAAAAGACCTTAGTATTTGGTTGTACGGGGATCCTAACCATGACTTGCACCTTTTCTGGGTCCACATATAAACCTTAACGAAGTGAACATAAGTTGCATTTTTCCCTATTCAACCTCAACTGTGATGACAATCGCAATACCTCCTTCAACACCACATTTAGTTTCCTATCGAAGTTACTCGTAACGATAATTAAATCCAAAAAATAAGAACGTGAGATTCTAAGTCAGCTAGAATCAATAAACCTCTACTAGGTTATAGGAGTATGATTAACACCATATTGCTCTAAAAGCCAGTTGAATACAATTGACCTGAATTGCGAGCCACCAGTGTTTCAGGTTCTTTGAAATATGGAATCCAGCACCACTCCGTGGTAAATTTCTTACCGGTTTTGTTGGGCTTGATTGAATTTCTTTACAATCAACGAAAATTATTCACCCTCCACTTTTTTTTTTGCACCAATTCGCTTCCTATTTCTCGTTTGCTGGCGTCACAGTGAATATAGAGGGGTTTCGAAAAATCTGAACATTGCAGTTAGATGGTCAGACATGTCTTTAACTCCTCAAAAGCTAGCCTTCTTCGTTCCAACCAAGTGAACGAATGTTCTTTATAAAATCTGTTAGTGAACCAGTAACATTAATATTAGGTAACGGATATACAGTCTTGCAGTTAACTACACTCAGTTTTCTACTGTCAAGGCACAATCTCACCTACCCGGTGAGACAGCGAACTATCGGATTCCTCGATCACGCCCAGTTCCAGTATCCTGTCAACTTCAGAGTAAATTATCTTCTCTATAGCGGGTGGCATCGCGTTTGCTGCTGTATAGCTTTGACATTTCCCACGTCGATTGAATAAGCTATCCGCTTGGTTTTCTCCAGACTCTGTTTCGCAAATGAGGAGAAGAGATCTATGACTCATAGTAAGAATGTTCTCTGAGATGCAGACAGGACATGGTTAGCAGTGAGTGTTTAAGGAGATTCATGGCCTATTTCGAATACTAATCCGGTAGGAATCAAATCAAATAGTCTCCAAAAATCAATATCCAACGTACAGACTTGTGTGAGACAAGGAATGATATGCCATTGATTTACCCCCGATATCCAATTCTTGTCCGTACGTATCCAATCACTTCCTGTTTCTTTCTGTCCGCGAATCAGAGTTAATTGCTCCAAATTTGATTTTTTATTTTAGAAGAAGAATTAAGTTCCTGTCAAGGGATCCGATGATAGATTTTCCAAATGAAGTGCTCCAAACTCGTAGTAAAATACATTCCGATCGCTCACACTATCCTGATAACGGTGGCCAGTTTTGCGACAATTCCAGCAATATTTACCCTCGTCCGAATAGCTTAGTTCTTCCTTCCTTCCTTTCTTCTATCTTTCCTTCTTTATTTCCGCGATATTTCAATCGGGGGGTTATCTGGAATTCGCTGTCGTAACAGGAGTAATCGTAAAATGAATGGAAGGAAGTCTCGAATCATTCCAATATAGTCTATATCTGTGCGCGAGTCCTTATGTTGCCGTCGGAGAGCCGAACATAAATCGAATCTCGCGGACAGACCTATAGTACCGCCAAAACTAGTCACTTGCTTTCGCTTTGTCGCATAACAACAATGAAGATCAAATTCCAGTTAAGCATTTGATTTGTCCGGGCTCTATATGAAAAATAAAATTTTACACAGATAAGCTATCTGCACCCCCGGTAAATTTGAAGTGCTCCAAACTCGTAGTAAAATACAT
The DNA here is from genome assembly GCA_947389925.1 of Coelopa pilipes. NCBI lineage: Eukaryota > Metazoa > Arthropoda > Insecta > Diptera > Coelopidae > Coelopa > Coelopa pilipes. The sequence continues at coordinate 28,213,735 of OX376698.1, read as the reverse complement.
TCCGATCGCTCACACTATCCTGATAACGGTGGCCAGTTTTGCGACAATTCCAGCAATATTTACCCTCGTCCGAATAGCTTAGTTCTTCCTTCCTTCCTTTCTTCTATCTTTCCTTCTTTATTTCCGCGATATTTCAATCGGGGGGTTATCTGGAATTCGCTGTCGTAACAGGAGTAATCGTAAAATGAATGGAAGGAAGTCTCGAATCATTCCAATATAGTCTATATCTGTGCGCGAGTCCTTATATTGTCGTCGGAGAGCCGAACATAAATCGAATCTCGCGGACAGACCTATAGTACCGCCAAAACTAGTCACTTGCTTTCGCTTTGTCGCATAACAACAATGAAGATCAAATTCCAGTTAAGCATTTGATTTGTCCGGGCTCTATATGAAAAATAAAATTTTACACAGACAAGCTATCTGTACCCCCGGTAAATTTGACCTTCCAGTTATAAATTACATAACCAACTTTGTCTGGACGACAAGTAAGATGGGATCTGTGTTATGGTCAGCCGAATTGATCCGGTTGGTCACCCTTTATACCGGCGGAAATCATAGAAACTGCTCAATCGACTGTTACTGAATTGGCAACGATTGTTGCGGAGATCAGTAAATAGTTGTTCATAGATTAGTTATTTCATAACATGGCAGTCTGGATCAAATTATGTGTGGTGCATGCTATGTATATTCGACGTAATTATATCTACACTGTTTATAGAGAAGTAACGGTGAAAGGAAGTGTCGCGTTTTAATATTTGTCGTGTTCTGCCTTCTGTTCTTATTCGACAATCCAGATTGGGCACCACCGTGAATTATACTACGAGACAAGAAACTGACGTGGCAGGAGTACAATTTGTGATAGATTTGAACTGAGGTTTGGTTTGACACTTGTCAAAATACGCGATTCGTATCCGTCGGTGGTATTATTTGCTTATTTGTAAAAAAAGTGAAATTAATTCTAAACGCGATCGGTGCGCGGCGTCGATTAATTAAAATTAAATAGGTGAAGGAGCCTGCGACAATGTTGCGGAGGAAAAACTGAGCCGTGCTCACTTGTGGCGATTGTTGTTGTATCGTTTGTCGACATTTGGTTTGAGTTTTGTTTTATTTGATTATAATATTATAATAATAATTTGGGTTTCCCTTGCTTTCTTGTAAGAAGGAGCTCAAGTTACGGAAGTGGACTTGGACAATGGATTAGGCTTCCTGGAGTAGGAGTCGCAAATAAATTTTTAGAGTGGCAAAATGTTCAGATACTCTGAAAATGGAAGCAGGAGTACCGCAGGGTAGTGTGCTAGGTCCCCTTTTGTATGTACTGTACACCACAGCAGTCCTCCTACCAACAAGAAAAGACGACATGATAGCAACTTTTGTAGACTTACTTAATAACACTGACAACTCAACGGCGGAACTATAAGGAATTTGAAATGGCACACTAAAATGGTTCAACAATTGAGGAATACAAATAAACGTAGACAAGAGAGTATAAGTAGTATATGACGATATGTGTCAGCAAATCAAAATTGACATTAAAGAAAAATATCTTGGCATGACAATAGACTCTAAATAAAAATGGAAACAGTACGTAATACAAAAACATGAAATTAAAAACAGACTTAGACAACTTAACTCGCTCTTAGGAAAATAATAGAAAATATCATATCTAATTTATAAAACAATTATCATGTCAACATAGAAATCAGCATAGAAATATAGGGCACAGCGAGTAAAACGACCGACGCAAAAATGCAGCGAGTACAATCAAAATGTCTTCGCACAATTACAAACGCTGACTGGTATATCCCAAACGACGACATAAAAAATTTTTTTTAAAATCCTTTATTTGATAACTATTTATGTTTACGACTGTTATTCGAAATTCAGAATGTTCCTAACTACAATGTTAAGTTCAATACATCCTATAACACTTCAATTATGAGTAATAGTTATTAGCATCACGAGAGAACGAGCCCAAGAGTGAAAGAGAGAGTGGGAGACAGGGAGAGAAGTACGGCAGATAGTTGCATTGGGCTGGTGTTTGTGCCCAATAAATTGTCAAATTGCGATGCAGAAACTAAGGAGAGCAGAAACTAAGGAGAGTACCAAGGTCCAACGTCCAAGGGTGCAAACATCCGCAAAGGACTAAAGCACAGATACTAGAGTAATAACAAACTTCATTGTTCTGAAAAAAATTGGACATTCCAAAACATTCATAGTACTAAATGGAATTATAAACTAGGTGACATTGTAAACAATAGAGACCGAAAAATACTAAACCTTAATGTAAACTTCAAGCGGTAATTCTTCTACAATAGGCACGATATTCTAAAATATCCTTCCTTCTGACGCAGAGCACTGTAGGCACAGGAATGGGATGTACGGAGCCATAATTTATACTTAATACGGGCGGTTTTTGGCCGGGAAATTTAAATTAAATTTGTGAGGAATTCATACGGATTCAAAACACAGCAGCCTCATTATGTCACTTAGGTCCCGTACATGCAAAATGCCATTTCCCTTCCAACATCATCATCTAGTACGTACGTTCAAGGCCACACCCCCTTCTTGATTTTTAATTGTTCAACGAACCTTGGCAAACTTTGCCACAAAGTAATTCGCTACATTGAAAGCACATTATTTCGTCTCTAGACCAGTTCATTCGCATGTATTGTACGTCTTTTCATCGGATATTAGAGTTTTTGATCATTTTGGTATCCGCGTCTGACGAGAAATGTCTTCACGAATGTGTGTCAACTTTTGCACCTCATATACTTTAATAATTGATTGACCAAGTCTACGATATTAGGAAGTACATATTGGTACAATGAAATAATACCAACAAAAGACCTTAGTATTTGGTTGTACGGGGATCCTAACCATGACTTGCACCTTTTCTGGGTCCACATATAAACCTTAACGAAGTGAACATAAGTTGCATTTTTCCCTATTTAACCTCAACTGTGATGACAATCGCAATACCTCCTTCAACACCACATTTAGTTTCCTATCGAAGTTACTCGTAACGATAACTAAATCCAAAAAATAAGAACGTGAGATTCTAAGTCAGCTAGAATCAATAAACCTCTACTAGGTTATAGGAGTATGATTAACACCATATTGCTCTAAAAGCCAGTTGAATACAATTGACCTGAATTGCGAGCCACCAGTGTTTCAGGTTCTTCGAAATATGGAATCCAGCACCACTCCGTGGTAAATTTCTTACCGGTTTTGTTGGGCTTGATTGAATTTCTTTACAATCAACGAAAATTCTTCACCCTCCACTTTTTTGTTTGCACCAATTCGCTTCCTATTTCTCGTTTGCTGGCGTCACAGTGAATATAGAGGGGTTTCGAAAAATCTGAACATTGCAGTTAGATGGTCAGACATGTCTTTAACTCCTCAAAAGCTAGCCTTCTTCGTTCCAACCAAGTGAACGAATGTTCTTTATAAAATCTGTTAGTGGACCAGTAACATTAATATTAGGTAACGGATATACAGTCTTGCAGTTAACTACACTCAGTTTTCTACTGTCAAGGCACAATCTCACCTACCCGGTGAGACCGGGAACTATCAGATTCCTCGATCACGCCCAGTTCCAGCATCCTGTCAACTTCAGAGTAAATTATCTTCTCTATAGCGGGTGGCATCGCGTTTACTGCTGTATAGCTTTGACATTTCCCACGTCGATTGAATAAGCTATCCGCTTGGTTTTCTCCAGACTCTGTTTCGCAAATGAGGAGAAGAGATCTATGACTCATAGTAAGAATGTTCTCTGAGATGCAGACAAGACATGGTTAGCAGTGAGTGTTTAAGGAGATTCATGGCCTATTTCGAATACTAATCCGGTAGGAATCAAATCAAATAGTCTCCAAAAATCAATATCCAACGTACAGACTTGTGTGAGACAAGGAATGATATGCCATTGATTTACCCCCGATATCCAATTCTTGTCCGTACGTATCCAATCACTTCCTGGTTCTTTCTGTCCGCGAATCAGAGTTAATTGCTCCAAATTTGATTTTTTATTTTAGAAGAAGAATTAAGTTCCTGTCAAGGGATCCGATGATAGATTTTCCAAATGAAGTGCTCCAAACTCGTAGTAAAATACATTCCGATCGCTCACACTATCCTGATAACGGTGGCCAGTTTTGCGACAATTCCAGCAATATTTACCCTCGTCCGAATAGCTTAGTTCTTCCTTCCTTCCTTTCTTCTATCTTTCCTTCTTTATTTCCGCGATATTTCAATCGGGGGGTTATCTGGAATTCGCTGTCGTAACAGGAGTAATCGTAAAATGAATGGAAGGAAGTCTCGAATCATTCCAATATAGTCTATATCTGTGCGCGAGTCCTTATATTGCCGTCGGAGAGCCGAACATAAATCGAATCTCGCGGACAGACCTATAGTACCGCCAAAACTAGTCACTTGCTTTCGCTTTGTCGCATAACAACAATGAAGATCAAATTCCAGTTAAGCATTTGATTTGTCCGGGCTCTATATGAAAAATAAAATTTTACACAGACAAGCTATCTGCACCCCCGGTAAATTTGACCTTCCAGTTATAAATTACATAACCAACTTTGTCTGAACGAAATGTAAAATGGGATCTGTGTTATGGTCAGCCGAATTGATCCGGTTGGTCACCCTTTATACCGGAGGAAATCACAGAAACTGCTCAATCGACTGTTACTGAATTGGCAACGATTGTTGCGGAGATCAGTAAATAGTTGTTCATAGATTAGTTATTTCATAACATGGCAGTCTGGATCAAATTATGTGCGGTGTATGCTATGTATATTCGACGTAATCATATCTACACTATTTATAGAAAAATAAGTCTTAATATTTGTCGTTTTCTGCCTTCTGTTCTTATTCGACAATCCAGATTGGGCACCACCGTGAATTATACTACGAGACAAGAAACTGACGTGACAGGAGTACAATTTGTGATAGATTTGAACTGAGGTTTGGTTTGACACTTGTCAAAATACGCGATTCGTATCCGTCGGTGGTATTATTTGCTTATTTGTAAAAAAAGTGAAATTAATTCTAAACGCGATCGGTGCGCGGCGTCGATTAATTAAAATAAAATAGGTGAAGGAGCCTGCGACAATGTTGCGGAGGAAAAACTGAGCCGTGCTCACTTGTGGCGATTGTTGTTGTATCGTTTGTTGACATTTGGTTTGAGTTGTGTTTTATTTGATTATAATATTATAATAATAATTTGGGTTTCCCTTGCTTTCTTGTAAGAAGGAGCTCAAGCTACGGAAGTGGACTTGGACAATGGATTAGGCTTCCTGGAGTAGGAGTCGCAAATAAATTTTCAGAGTGGCAAAATGTTCAGATACCCTGAAAATGGAAGCAGGAGTACCGCAGGGTAGTGTGCTAGGTCCCCTTTTGTATGTACTGTACACCACAGCAGTCCTCCTACCAACAAGAAAAGACGACATGATAGCAACTTTTGTAGACTTACTTAATAACACTGACAACTCAACGGCGGAACTATAAGGAATTTGAAATGGTTCAACAATTGAGGAATACAAATAAACGTAGACAAGAGAGTATAAGTAGTATATGACGATATGTGTCAGCAAATCAAAATTGACATTAAAGAAAAATATCTTGGCATGACAATAGACTCTAAATAAAAATGGAAACAGTACGTAATACAAAAACATGAAATTAAAAACAGACTTAGACAACTTAACTCGCTCTTAGGAAAATAATAGAAAATATCATATCTAATTTATAAAACAATTATCATGTCAACATAGAAATCAGCATAGAAATATAGGGCACAGCGAGTAAAACGACCGACGCAAAAATGCAGCGAGTACAATCAAAATGTCTTCGCACAATTACAAACGCTGACTGGTATATCCCAAACGACGACATAAAATTTTTTTTTTTAAATCCTTTATTTGATAACTATTTATGTTTACGACTGTTATTCAAAATTCAGAATGTTCCTAACTACAATGTTAAGTTCAATACATCCTATAACACTTCAATTATGAGTAATAGTTATTAGCATCACGAGAGAACGAGCCCAAGAGTGAAAGAGAGAGTGGGAGACAGGGAGAGAAGTACGGCAGATAGTTGCATTGGGCTGGTGTTTGTGCCCAATAAATTGTCAAATTGCGATGCAGAAACTAAGGAGAGCAGAAACTAAGGAGAGTACCAAGGTCCAACGTCCAAGGGTGCAAACATCCGCAAAGGACTAAAGCACAGATACTAGAGTAATAACAAACTTCATTGTTCTGAAAAAAATTGGACATTCCAAAACATTCATAGTACTAAATGGAATTATAAACTAGGTGACATTGTAAACAATAGAGACCGAAAAATACTAAACCTTAATGTAAACTTCAAGCGGTAATTCTTCTACAATAGGCACGATATTCTAAAATATCCTTCCTTCTGACGCAGAGCACTGTAGGCACAGGAATGGGATGTACGGAGCCATAATTTATACTTAATACGGGCGGTTTTTGGCCGGGAAATTTAAATTAAATTTGTGAGGAATTCATACGGATTCAAAACACAGCAGCCTCATTATGTCACATCATCATCTAGTACGTACGTTCAAGGCCACACCCCCCTTCTTGATTTTTAATTGTTCAACGAACCTTGGCAAACTTTGCCACAAAGTAATTCGCTACATTGAAAGCACATTATTTCGTCTCTAGACCAGTTCATTCGCATGTATTGTACGTCTTTTCATCGGATATTACAGTTTTTGATCATTTTGGTATCCGCCGTCTGACGAGAAATGTCTTCACGAATGTGTGTCAACTTTTGCACCTCATATACTTTAATATTCTTTAATAATTGATTGACCAAGTCTGCGATATTAGGAAGTACATATTGGTACAATGAAATAATACCAACAAAAGACCTTAGTATTTGGTTGTACGGGGATCCTAACCATGACTTGCACCTTTTCTGGGTCCACATATAAACCTTAACGAAGTGAACATAAGTTGCATTTTTCCCTATTCAACCTCAACTGTGATGACAATCGCAATACTTCCTTCAACACCACATTTAGTTTCCTATCGAAGTTACTCGTAACGATAACTAAATCCAAAAAATAAGAACGTGAGATTCTAAGTCAGCTAGAATCAATAAACCTCTACTAGGTTATAGGAGTATGATTAACACCATATTGCTCTAAAAGCCAGTTGAATACAATTGACCTGAATTGCGAGCCACCAGTGTTTCAGGTTCTTTGAAATATGGAATCCAGCACCACTCCGTGGTAAATTTCTTACCGGTTTTGTTGGGCTTGATTGAATTTCTTTACAATCAACGAAAATTATTCACCCTCCACTTTTTTTTTTTGCAACAATTCGCTTCCTATTTCTCGTTTGCTGGCGTCACAGTGAATATAGAGGGGTTTCGAAAAATCTGAACATTGCAGTTAGATGGTCAGACATGTCTTTAACTCCTCAAAAGCTAGCCTTCTTCGTTCCAACCAAGTGAACGAATGTTCTTTATAAAATCTGTTAGTGGACCAGTAACATTAATATTAGGTAACGGATATACAGTCTTGCAGTTAACTACACTCAGTTTTCTACTGTCAAGGCACAATTTCACCTACCCGGTGAGACAGCGAACTATCGGATTCCTCGATCACGCCCAGTTCCAGCATCCTGTCAACTTCAGAGTTGGTTTGGTTTTCTCCAGACTCTGTTTCGCAAATAAGGAGAAGAGATCTATGACTCATAGTAAGAATGTTCTCTGAGATGCAGACAGGTCATGGTTAGCAATGAGAGTTTAAGGAGATTCATGGCCTATTTCGAATACTAATCCGGTAGGAATCAAATCAAATAGTCTCCAAAAATCAATATCCAAGTACAGACTTGTGTGAGACAAGGAATGATATGACATTGATTTACCCCCGATATCCAATTCTTGTCCGTACGTATCCAATCACTTCCTGTTTCTTTCTGTCCGCGAATCAGAGTTAATTGCTCCAAATTTGATTTTTTATTTTAGAAGAAGAATTAAGTTCCTGTCAAGGGATCCGATGATAGATTTTCCAAATGAAGTGCTCCAAACTCGTAGTAAAATACATTCCGATCGCTCACACTATCCTGATAACGGTGGCCAGTTTTGCGACAATTCCAGCAATATTTACTCTCGTCCGAATAGCTTAGTTCTTCCTTCCTTCCATTCTTCTATCTTTCCTTCTTTATTTCCGCGATATTTCAATCGGGGGGTTATCTGGAATTCGCTGTCGTAACAGGAGTAATCGTAAAATGAATGGAAGGAAGTCTCGAATCATTCCAATATAGTCTATATCTGTGCGCGAGTCCTTATATTGCCATCGGAGAGCCGAATATAAATCGAATCTCGCGGACAGACCTATAGTACCGCCAAAACTAGTCACTTGCTTTCGCTTTGTCGCATAACAACAATGAAGATCAAATTCCAGTTAAGCATTTGATTTGTCCGGGCTCTATATGAAAAATAAAATTTTACACAGACAAGCTATCTGCACCCCCGGTAAATTTGACCTTCCAGTTATAAATTACATAACCAACTTTGTCTGGACGACAAGTAAGATGGGATCTGTGTTATGGTCAGCCGAATTGATCCGGTTGGTCACCCTTTATACTGGAGGAAATCATAGAAACTGCTCAATCGACTGTTACTGAATTGGCAACGATTGTTGCGGAGATCAGTAAATAGTTGTTCATAGATTAGTTATTTCATAACATGGCAGTCTGGATCAAATTATGTGTGGTATGCTATGTATATTCGACGTAATCATATCTACACTGTTTATAGAGAAGTAAAGGTGAAAGGAAGTGTCGCGTCTTAATATTTGTCGTGTTCTGCCTTCTGTTCTTATTCGACAATCCAGATTGGGCACCACCGTGAATTATACTACGAGACAAGAAACTGACGTGACAGGAGTACAATTTGTGATAGATTTGAACTGAGGTTTGGTTTGACACTTGTCAAAATACGCGATTCGTATCCGTCGGTGGTATTATTTGCTTATTTGTAAAAAAAGTGAAATTAATTCTAAACGCGATCGGTGCGCGGCGTCGATTAATTAAAATAAAATAGGTGAAGGAGCCTGCGACAATGTTGCGGAGGAAAAACTGAGCCGTGCTCACTTGTGGCGATTGTTGTTGTATCGTTTGTTGACATTTGGTTTGAGTTGTGTTTTATTTGATTATAATATTATAATAATAATTTGGGTTTCCCTTGCTTTCTTATAAGAAGGAGCTCAAGCTACGGAAGTGGACTTGGACAATGGATTAGGCTTCCTGGAGTAGGAGTCGCAAATAAATTTTCAGAGTGGCAAAATGTTCAGATACCCTGAAAATGGAAGCAGGAGTACCGCAGGGTAGTGTGCTAGGTCCCCTTTTGTATGTACTGTACATCACAGCAGTCCTCCTACCAACAAGAAAAGACGACATGATAGCAACTTTTGTAGACTTACTTAATAACACTGACAACTCAACGGCGGAACTATAAGGAATTTGAAATGGCACACTAAAATGGTTCAACAATTGAGGAATATAAATAAACGTAGACAAGAGAGTACAAGTAATATATGACGATATGTGTCAGCAAATCAAAATTGACATTAAAGAAAAATATCTTGGCATGACAATAGACTCTAAATAAAAATGGAAACAGTACGTAATACAAAAACATGAAATTAAAAACAGACTTAGACAACTTAACTCGCTCTTAGGAAAATAATAGAAAATATCATATCTAATTTATAAAACAATTATCATGTCAACATAGAAATCAGCATAGAAATATAGGGCACAGTGAGTAAAACGACCGACGCAAAAATGCAGCGAGTACAATCAAAATGTCTTCGCACAATTACAAACGCTGACTGGTATATCCCAAACGACGACATAAAATTTTTTTTTTAAAATCCTTTATTTGATAACTATTTATGTTTACGACTGTTATTCAAAATTCAGAATGTTCCTAACTACAATGTTAAGTTCAATACATCCTATAACACTTCAATTATGAGTAATAGTTATTAGCATCACGAGAGAACGAGCCCAAGAGTGAAAGAGAGAGTGGGAGACAGGGAGAGAAGTACGGCAGATAGTTGCATTGGGCTGGTGTTTGTGCCCAATAAATTGTCAAATTGCGATGCAGAAACTAAGGAGAGCAGAAACTAAGGAGAGTACCAAGGTCCAACGTCCAAGGGTGCAAACATCCGCAAAGGACTAAAGCACAGATACTAGAGTAATAACAAACTTCATTGTTCTGAAAAAAATTGGACATTCCAAAACATTCATAGTACTAAATGGAATTATAAACTAGGTGACATTGTAAACAATAGAGACCGAAAAATACTAAACCTTAATGTAAACTTCAAGCGGTAATTCTTCTACAATAGGCACGATATTCTAAAATATCCTTCCTTCTGACGCAGAGCACTGTAGGCACAGGAATGGGATGTACGGAGCCATAATTTATACTTAATACGGGCGGTTTTTGGCCGGGAAATTTAAATTAAATTTGTGAGGAATTCATACGGATTCAAAACACAGCAGCCTCATTATGTCACTTAGGTCCCGTACATGCAAAATGCCATTTCCCTTCCAACATCATCATCTAGTACGTACGTTCAAGGCCACACCCCCTTCTTGATTTTTAATTGTTCAACGAACCTTGGCAAACTTTGCCACAAAGTAATTCGCTACATTGAAAGCACATTATTTCGTCTCTAGACCAGTTCATTCGCATGTATTGTACGTCTTTTCATCGGATATTACAGTTTTTGATCATTTTGGTATCCGCCGTCTGACGAGAAATGTCTTACGAATGTGTGTCAACTTTTGCACCTCATATACTTTAATATTCTTTAATAATTGATTGACCAAGTCTGCGATATTAGGAAGTACATATTGGTACAATGAAATAATACCAACAAAAGACCTTAGTATTTGGTTGTACGGGGATCCTAACCATGACTTGCACCTTTTCTGGGTCCACATATAAACCTTAACGAAGTGAACATAAGTTGCATTTTTCCCTATTCAACCTCAACTGTGATGACAATCGCAATACTTCCTTCAACACCACATTTAGTTTCCTATCGAAGTTACTCGTAACGATAACTAAATCCAAAAAATAAGAACGTGAGATTCTAAGTCAGCTAGAATCAATAAACCTCTACTAGGTTATAGGAGTATGATTAACACCATATTGCTCTAAAAGCCAGTTGAATACAATTGACCTGAATTGCGAGCCACCAGTGTTTCAGGTTCTTTGAAATATGGAATCCAGCACCACTCCGTGGTAAATTTCTTACCGGTTTTGTTGGGCTTGATTGAATTTCTTTACAATCAACGAAAATTATTCACCCTCCACTTTTTTTTTGCACCAATTCGCTTCCTATTTCTCGTTTGCTGGCGTCACAGTGAATATAGAGGGGTTTCGAAAAATCTGAACATTGCAGTTAGATGGTCAGACATGTCTTTAACTCCTCAAAAGCTAGCCTTCTTCGTTCCAACCAAGTGAACGAATGTTCTTTATAAAATCTGTTAGTGGACCAGTAACATTAATATTAGGTAACGGATATACAGTCTTGCAGTTAACTACACTCAGTTTTCTACTGTCAAGGCACAATCTCACCTACCCGGTGAGACAGCGAACTATCGGATTCCTCGATCACGCCCAGTTCCAGCATCCTGTCAACTCCAGAGTAAATTATCTTCTCTATAGCGGGTGGCATCGCGTTTTCTGCTGTATAGCTTTGACATTTCCCACGTCGATTGAATAAGCTATCCGCTTGGTTTTCTCCAGACTCTGTTTCGCAAATGAGGAGAAGAGATCTATGACTCATAGTAAGAATGTTCTCTGAGATGCAGACAGGACATGGTTAGCAGTGAGTGTTTAAAAAGATTCATGGCCTATTTCGAATACTAATCCGGTAGGAATCAAATCAAATAGTCTCCAAAAATCAATATCCAAGTACAGACTTGTGTGAGACAAGGAATGATATGCCATTGATTTACCCCCGATATCCAATTCTTGTCCGTACGTATCCAATCACTTCCTGTTTCTTTCTGTCCGCGAATCAGAGTTAATTGCTCCAAATTTGATTTTTTATTTTAGAAGAAGAATTAAGTTCCTGTCAAGGGATCCGATGATAGATTTTCCAAATGAAGTGCTCCAAACTCGTAGTAAAATACATTCCGATCGCTCACACTATCCTGATAACGGTGGCCAGTTTTGCGACAATTCCAGCAATATTTACCCTCGTCCGAATAGCTTAGTTCTTCCTTCCTTCCTTTCTTCTATCTTTCCTTCTTTATTTCCGCGATATTTCAATCGGGGGGTTATCTGGAATTCGCTGTCGTAACAGGAGTAATCGTAAAATGAATGGAAGGAAGTCTCGAATCATTCCAATATAGTCTATATCTGTGCGCGAGTCCTTATATTGCCGTCGGAGAGCCGAACATAAATCGAATCTCGCGGACAGACCTATAGTACCGCCAAAACTAGTCACTTGCTTTCGCTTTGTCGCATAACAACAATGAAGATCAAATTCCAGTTAAGCATTTGATTTGTCCGGGCTCTATATGAAAAATAAAATTTTACACAGACAAGCTATCTGCACCCCCGGTAAATTTGACCTTCCAGTTATAAATTACATAACCAACTTTGTCTGGACGACAAGTAAGATGGGATCTGTGTTATGGTCAGCCGAATTGATCCGGTTGGTCACCCTTTATACTGGAGGAAATCATAGAAACTGCTCAATCGACTGTTACTGAATTGGCAACGATTGTTGCGGAGATCAGTAAATAGTTGTTCATAGATTAGTTATTTCATAACATGGCAGTCTGGATCAAATTATGTGTGGTATGCTATGTATATTCGACGTAATCATATCTACACTGTTTATAGAGAAGTAAAGGTGAAAGGAAGTGTCGCGTCTTAATATTTGTCGTGTTCTGCCTTCTGTTCTTATTCGACAATCCAGATTGGGCACCACCGTGAATTATACTACGAGACAAGAAACTGACGTGACAGGAGTACAATTTGTGATAGATTTGAACTGAGGTTTGGTTTGACACTTGTCAAAATACGCGATTCGTATCCGTCGGTGGTATTATTTGCTTATTTGTAAAAAAAGTGAAATTAATTCTAAACGCGATCGGTGCGCGGCGTCGATTAATTAAAATTAAATAGGTGAAGGAGCCTGCGACAATGTTGCGGAGGAAAAACTGAGCAGTGCTCACTAGTGGCGATTGTTGTTGTATCGTTTGTTGACATTTGGTTTGAGTTGTGTTTTATTTGATTATAATATTATAATAATAATTTGGGTTTCCCTTGCTTTCTTGTAAGAAGGAGCTCAAGCTACGGAAGTGGACTTGGACAATGGATTAGGCTTCCTGGAGTAGGAGTCGCAAATAAATTTTCAGAGTGGCAAAATGTTCAGATACCCTGAAAATGGAAGCAGGAGTACCGCAGGGTAGTGTGCTAGGTCCCCTTTTGTATGTACTGTACATCACAGCAGTCCTCCTACCAACAAGAAAAGACGACATGATAGCAACTTTTGTAGACTTACTTAATAACACTGACAACTCAACGGCGGAACTATAAGGAATTTGAAATGGCACACTAAAATGGTTCAACAATTGAGGAATATAAATAAACGTAGACAAGAGAGTACAAGTAATATATGACGATATGTGTCAGCAAATCAAAATTGACATTAAAGAAAAATATCTTGGCATGACAATAGACTCTAAATAAAAATGGAAACAGTACGTAATACAAAAACATGAAATTAAAAACAGACTTAGACAACTTAACTCGCTCTTAGGAAAATAATAGAAAATATCATATCTAATTTATAAAACAATTATCATGTCAACATAGAAATCAGCATAGAAATATAGGGCACAGTGAGTAAAACGACCGACGCAAAAATGCAGCGAATACAATCAAAATGTCTTCGCACAATTACAAACGCTGACTGGTATATCCCAAACGACGACATAAAATTTTTTTTTTAAAATCCTTTATTTGATAACTATTTATGTTTACGACTGTTATTCAAAATTCAGAATGTTCCTAACTACAATGTTAAGTTCAATACATCCTATAACATTTCAATTATGAGTAATAGTTATTAGCATCACGAGAGAACGAGCCCAAGAGTGAAAGAGAGAGTGGGAGACAGGGAGAGAAGTACGGCAGATAGTTGCATTGGGCTGGTGTTTGTGCCCAATAAATTGTCAAATTGCGATGCAGAAACTAAGGAGAGCAGAAACTAAGGAGAGTACCAAGGTCCAACGTCCAAGGGTGCAAACATCCGTAAAGGACTAAAGCACAGATACTAGAGTAATAACAAACTTCATTGTTCTGAAAAAAATTGGACATTCCAAAACATTCATAGTACTAAATGGAATTATAAACTAGGTGACATTGTAAACAATAGAGACCGAAAAATACTAAACCTTAATGTAAACTTCAAGCGGTAATTCTTCTACAATAGGCACGATATTCTAAAATATCCTTCCTTCTGACGCAGAGCACTGTAGGCACAGGAATGGGATGTACGGAGCCATAATTTATACTTAATACGGGCGGTTTTTGGCCAGGAAATTTAAATTAAATTTGTGAGGAATTCATACGGATTCAAAACACAGCAGCCTCATTATGTCACTTAGGTCCCGTACATGCAAAATGCCATTTCCCTTCCAACATCATCATCTAGTACGTACGTTCAAGGCCACACCCCCTTCTTGATTTTTAATTGTTCAACGAACCTTGGCAAACTTTGCCACAAAGTAATTCGCTACATTGAAAGCACATTATTTCGTCTCTAGACCAGTTCATTCGCATGTATTGTACGTCTTTTCATCGGATATTACAGTTTTTGATCATTTTGGTATCCGCCGTCTGACGAGAAATGTCTTCACGAATGTGTGTCAACTTTTGCACCTCATATACTTTAATATTCTTTAATAATTGATTGACCAAGTCTGCGATATTAGGAAGTACATATTGGTACAATGAAATAATACCAACAAAAGACCTTAGTATTTGGTTGTACGGGGATCCTAACCATGACTTGCACCTTTTCTGGGTCCACATATAAACCTTAACGAAGTGAACATAAGTTGCATTTTCGCTATTCAACCTCAACTGTGATGACAATCGCAATACTTCCTTCAACACCACATTTAGTTTCCTATCGAAGTTACTCGTAACGATAACTAAATCCAAAAAATAAGAACGTGAGATTCTAAGTCAGCTAGAATCAATAAACCTCTACTAGGTTATAGGAGTATGATTAACACCATATTGCTCTAAAAGCCAGTTGAATACAATTGACCTGAATTGCGAGCCACCAGTGTTTCAGGTTCTTTGAAATATGGAATCCAGCACCACTCCGTGGTAAATTTCTTACCGGTTTTGTTGGGCTTGATTGAATTTCTTTACAATCAACGAAAATTCTTCACCCTCCACTTTTTTTTTTTGCACCAATTCGCTTCCTATTTCTCGTTTGCTGGCGTCACAGTGAATATAGAGGGGTTTCGAAAAATCTGAACATTGCAGTTAGATGGTCAGACATGTCTTTAACTCCTTAAAAGCTAGCCTTCTTCGTTCCAACCAAGTGAACGAATGTTCTTTATAAAATCTGTTAGTGGACCAGTAACATTAATATTAGGTAACGGATATACAGTCTTGCAGTTAACTACACTCAGTTTTCTACTGTCAAGGCACAATCTCACCTACCCGGTGAGACAGCGAACTATCGGATTCCTCGATCACGCCCAGTTCCAGCATCCTGTCAACTTCAGAGTAAATTATCTTCTCTATAGCGGGTGGCATCGCGTTTTCTGCTGTATAGCTTTGACATTTCCCACGTCGATTGAATAAGCTATCCGCTTGGTTTTCTCCAGACTCTGTTTCGCAAATGAGGAGAAGAGATCTATGACTCATAGTAAGAATGTTCTCTGAGATGCAGACAGGACATGGTTAGCAGTGAGTGTTTAAAAAGATTCATGGCCTATTTCGAATACTAATCCGGTAGGAATCAAATCAAATAGTCTCCAAAAATCAATATCCAACGTACAGACTTGTGTGAGACAAGGAATGATATGCCATTGATTTACCCCCGATATCCAATTCTTGTCCGTACGTATCCAATCACTTCCTGTTTCTTTCTGTCCGCGAATCAGAGTTAATTGCTCCAAATTTGATTTTTTATTTTAGAAGAAGAATTAAGTTCCTGTCAAGGGATCCGATGATAGATTTTCCAAATGAAGTACTCCAAACTCGTAGTAAAATACATTCCGATCGCTCACACTATCCTGATAACGGTGGCCAGTTTTGCGACAATTCCAGCAATATTTACCCTCGTCCGAATAGCTTAGTTCTTCCTTCCTTCCTTTCTTCTATCTTTCCTTCTTTATTTCCGCGATATTTCAATCGGGGGGTTATCTGGAATTCGCTGTCGTAACAGGAGTAATCGTAAAATGAATGGAAGGAAGTCTCGAATCATTCCAATATAGTCTATATCTGTGCGCGAGTCCTTATATTGCCGTCGGAGAGCCGAACATAAATCGAATCTCGCGGACAGACCTATAGTACCGCCAAAACTAGTCACTTGCTTTCGCTTTGTCGCATAACAACAATGAAGATCAAATTCCAGTTAAGCATTTGATTTGTCCGGGCTCTATATGAAAAATAAAATTTTACACAGACAAGCTATCTGCACCCCCGGTAAATTTGACCTTCCAGTTATAAATTACATAACCAACTTTGTCTGGACGACAAGTAAGATGGGATCTGTGTTATGGTCAGCCGAATTGATCCGGTTGGTCACCCTTTATACTGGAGGAAATCATAGAAACTGCTCAATCGACTGTTACTGAATTGGCAACGATTGTTGCGGAGATCAGTAAATAGTTGTTCATAGATTAGTTATTTCATAACATGGCAGTCTGGATCAAATTATGTGTGGTATGCTATGTATATTCGACGTAATCATATCTACACTGTTTATAGAGAAGTAAAGGTGAAAGGAAGTGTCGCGTCTTAATATTTGTCGTGTTCTGCCTTCTGTTCTTATTCGACAATCCAGATTGGGCACCACCGTGAATTATACTACGAGACAAGAAACTGACGTGACAGGAGTACAATTTGTGATAGATTTGAACTGAGGTTTGGTTTGACACTTGTCAAAATACGCGATTCGTATCCGTCGGTGGTATTATTTGCTTATTTGTAAAAAAAGTGAAATTAATTCTAAACGCGATCGGTGCGCGGCGTCGATTAATTAAAATAAAATAGGTGAAGGAGCCTGCGACAATGTTGCGGAGGAAAAACTGAGCCGTGCTCACTTGTGGCGATTGTTGTTGTATCGTTTGTTGACATTTGGTTTGAGTTGTGTTTTATTTGATTATAATATTATAATAATAATTTGGGTTTCCCTTGCTTTCTTGTAAGAAGGAGCTCAAGCTACGGAAGTGGACTTGGACAATGGATTAGGCTTCCTGGAGTAGGAGTCGCAAATAAATTTTCAGAGTGGCAAAATGTTCAGATACCCTGAAAATGGAAGCAGGAGTACCGCAGGGTAGTGTGCTAGGTCCCCTTTTGTATGTACTGTACATCACAGCAGTCCTCCTACCAACAAGAAAAGACGACATGATAGCAACTTTTGTAGACTTACTTAATAACACTGACAACTCAACGGCGGAACTATAAGGAATTTGAAATGGCACACTAAAATGGTTCAACAATTGAGGAATATAAATAAACGTAGACAAGAGAGTACAAGTAATATATGACGATATGTGTCAGCAAATCAAAATTGACATTAAAGAAAAATATCTTGGCATGACAATAGACTCTAAATAAAAATGGAAACAGTACGTAATACAAAAACATGAAATTAAAAACAGACTTAGACAACTTAACTCGCTCTTAGGAAAATAATAGAAAATATCATATCTAATTTATAAAACAATTATCATGTCAACATAGAAATCAGCATAGAAATATAGGGCACAGTGAGTAAAACGACCGACGCAAAAATGCAGCGAATACAATCAAAATGTCTTCGCACAATTACAAACGCTGACTGGTATATCCCAAACGACGACATAAAATTTTTTTTTTTAAATCCTTTATTTGATAACTATTTATGTTTACGACTGTTATTCGAAATTCAGAATGTTCCTAACTACAATGTTAAGTTCAATACATCCTATAACACTTCAATTATGAGTAATAGGTATTAGCATCACGAGAAAACGAGCCCAAGAGTGAAAGAGAGAGTGGGAGACAGGGAGAGAAGTACGGCAGATAGTTGCATTGGGCTGGTGTTTGTGCCCAATAAATTGTCAAATTGCGATGCAGAAACTAAGGAGAGCAGAAACTAAGGAGAGTACCAAGGTCCAACGTCCAAGGGTGCAAACATCCGCAAAGGACTAAAGCACAGATACTAGAGTAATAACAAACTTCATTGTTCTGAAAAAAATTGGACATTCCAAAACATTCATAGTACTAAATGGAATTATAAACTAGGTGACATTGTAAACAATAGAGACCGAAAAATACTAAACCTTAATGTAAACTTCAAGCGGTAATTCTTCTACAATAGGCACGATATTCTAAAATATCCTTCCTTCTGACGCAGAGCACTGTAGGCACAGGAATGGGATGTACGGAGCCATAATTTATACTTAATACGGGCGGTTTTTGGCCAGGAAATTTAAATTAAATTTGTGAGGAATTCATACGGATTCAAAACACAGCAGCCTCATTATGTCACTTAGGTCCCGTACATGCAAAATGCCATTTCCCTTCCAACATCATCATCTAGTACGTACGTTCAAGGCCCCCTTCTTGATTTTTAATTGTTCAACGAACCTTGGCAAACTTTGCCACAAAGTAATTCGCTACATTGAAAGCACATTATTTCGTCTCTAGACCAGTTCATTCGCATGTATTGTACGTCTTTTTATCGGATATTAGAGTTTTTGATCATTTTGGTATCCGCGTCTGACGAGAAATGTCTTCACGAATGTGTGTCAACTTTTGCACCTCATATACTTTAATAATTGATTGACCAAGTCTGCGATATTAGGAAGTACATATTGGTACAATGAAATAATACCAACAAAAGACCTTAGTATTTGGTTGTACGGGGATCCTAACCATGACTTGCACCTTTTCTGGGTCCACATATAAACCTTAACGAAGTGAACATAAGTTGCATTTTTCCCTATTCAACCTCAACTGTGATGACAATCGCAATACTTCCTTCAACACCACATTTAGTTTCCTATCGAAGTTACTCGTAACGATAACTAAATCCAAAAAATAAGAACGTGAGATTCTAAGTCAGCTAGAATCAATAAACCTCTACTAGGTTATAGGAGTATGATTAACACCATATTGCTCTAAAAGCCAGTTGAATACAATTGACCTGAATTGCGAGCCACCAGTGTTTCAGGTTCTTTGAAATATGGAATCCAGCACCACTCCGTGGTAAATTTCTTACCGGTTTTGTTGGGCTTGATTGAATTTCTTTACAATCAACGAAAATTATTCACCCTCCACTTTTTTTTTTGCACCAATTCGCTTCCTATTTCTCGTTTGCTGGCGTCACAGTGAATATAGAGGGGTTTCGAAAAATCTGAACATTGCAGTTAGATGGTCAGACATGTCTTTAACTCCTCAAAAGCTAGCCTTCTTCGTTCCAACCAAGTGAACGAATGTTCTTTATAAAATCTGTTAGTGGACCAGTAACATTAATATTAGGTAACGGATATACAGTCTTGCAGTTAACTACACTCAGTTTTCTACTGTCAAGGCACAATCTCACCTACCCGGTGAGAC
Source organism: Coelopa pilipes (assembly GCA_947389925.1). Lineage (NCBI taxonomy): Eukaryota > Metazoa > Arthropoda > Insecta > Diptera > Coelopidae > Coelopa > Coelopa pilipes. Next base: position 28,193,866 of record OX376698.1, on the reverse strand, counting down.
AGCGAACTATCGGATTCCTCGATCACGCCCAGTTCCAGCATCCTGTCAACTTCAGAGTAAATTATCTTCTCTATAGCGGGTGGCATCGCGTTTGCTGCTGTATAGCTTTGACATTTCCCACGTCGATTGAATAAGCTATCCGCTTGGTTTTCTCCAGACTCTGTTTCGCAAATGAGGAGAAGAGATCTATGACTCATAGTAAGAATGTTCTCTGAGATGCAGACAGGACATGGTTAGCAGTGAGAGTTTAAGGAGATTCATGGCCTATTTCGAATACTAATCCGGTAGGAATCAAATCAAATAGTCTCCAAAAATCAATATCCAACGTACAGACTTGTGTGAGACAAGGAATGATATGCCATTGATTTACCCCCGATATCCAATTCTTGTCCGTACGTATCCAATCACTTCCTGTTTCTTTCTGTCCGCGAATCAGAGTTTATTGCTCCAAATTTGATTTTTTATTTTAGAAGAAGAATTAAGTTCCTGTCAAGGGATCCGATGATAGATTTTCCAAATGAAGTGCTCCAAACTCGTAGTAAAATACATTCCGATCGCTCACACTATCCTGATAACGGTGGCCAGTTTTGCGACAATTCCAGCAATATTTACCCTCGTCCGAATAGCTTAGTTCTTCCTTCCTTCCTTTCTTCTATCTTTCCTTCTTTATTTCCGCGATATTTCAATCGGGGGGTTATCTGGAATTCGCTGTCGTAACAGGAGTAATCGTAAAATGAATGGAAGGAAGTCTCGAATCATTCCAATATAGTCTATATCTGTGCGCGAGTCCTTATATAAGATCAAATTCCAGTTAAGCATTTGATTTGTCCGGGCTCTATATGAAAAATAAAATTTTACACAGACAAGCTATCTGCACCACCGGTAAATTTGACCTTCCAGTTATAAATTACATAACCAACTTTGTCTGGACGACAAGTAAGATGGGATCTGTGTTATGGTCAGCCGAATTGATCCGGTTGGTCGCCCTTTATACTGGAGGAAATCATAGAAACTGCTCAATCGACTGTTACTGAATTGGCAACGATTGTTGCGGAGATCAGTAAATAGTTGTTCATAGATTAGTTATTTCATAACATGGCAGTCTGGATCAAATTATGTGCGGTGTATGCTATGTATAATCGACGTAATCATATCTACACTATTTATAGAAAAATAAGTCTTAATATTTGTCGTTTTCTGCCTTCTGTTCTTATTCGACAATCCAGATTGGGCACCACCGTGAATTATACTACGAGACAAGAAACTGACGTGACAGGAGTACAATTTGTGATAGATTTGAACTGAGGTTTGGTTTGACACTTGTCAAAATACGCGATTCGTATCCGTCGGTGGTATTATTTGCTTATTTGTAAAAAAAGTGAAATTAATTCTAAACGCTATCGGTGCGCGGCGTCGATTAATTAAAATTAAATAGGTGAAGGAGCCTGCGACAATGTTGCGGAGGAAAAACTGAGCCGTGCTCACTTGTGGCGATTGTTGTTGTATCGTTTGTTGATATTTGGTTTGAGTTGTGTTTTATTTGATTATAATATTATAATAATAATTTGGGTTTCCCTTGCTTTCTTGTAAGAAGGAGCTCAAGCTACGGAAGTGGACTTGGACAATGGATTAGGCTTCCTGGAGTAGGAGTCGCAAATAAATTTTCAGAGTGGCAAAATGTTCAGATACCCTGAAAATGGAAGCAGGAGTACCGCAGGGTAGTGTGCTAGGTCCCCTTTTGTATGTACTGTACACCACAGCAGTCCTCCTACCAACAAGAAAAGACGACATGATAGCAACTTTTGTAGACTTACTTAATAACACTGACAACTCAACGGCGGAACTATAAGGAATTTGAAATGGTTCAACAATTGAGGAATACAAATAAACGTAGACAAGAGAGTATAAGTAGTACATGACGATATGTGTCAGCAAATCAAAATTGACATTAAAGAAAAATATCTTGGCATGACAATAGACTCTAAATAAAAATGGAAACAGTACGTAATACAAAAACATGAAATTAAAAACAGACTTAGACAACTTAATTCGCTCTTAGGAAAATAATAGAAAATATCATATCTAATTTATAAAACAATTATCATGTCAACATAGAAATCAGCATAGAAATATAGGGCACAGTGAGTAAAACGACCGACGCAAAAATGCAGCGAGTACAATCAAAATGTCTTCGCACAATTACAAACGCTGACTGGTATATCCCAAACGACGACATAAAATTTTTTTTTTAAATCCTTTATTTGATAACTATTTATGTTTACGACTGTTATTCAAAATTCAGAATGTTCCTAACTACAATGTTAAGTTCAATACATCCTATAACACTTCAATTATGAGTAATAGTTATTAGCATCACGAGAGAACGAGACCAAGAGTGAAAGAGAGAGTGGGAGACAGGGAGAGAAGTACGGCAGATAGTTGCATTGGGCTGGTGTTTGTGCCCAATAAATTGTCAAATTGCGATGCAGAAACTAAGGAGAGCAGAAACTAAGGAGAGTACCAAGGTCCAACGTCCAAGGGTGCAAACATCCGTAAAGGACTAAAGCACAGATACTAGAGTAATAACAAACTTCATTGTTCTGAAAAAAATTGGACATTCCAAAACATTCATAGTACTAAATGGAATTATAAACTAGGTGACATTGTAAACAATAGAGACCGAAAAATACTAAACCTTAATGTAAACTTCAAGCGGTAATTCTTCTACAATAGGCACGATATTCTAAAATATCCTTCCTTCTGACGCAGAGCACTGTAGGCACAGGAATGGGATGTACGGAGCCATAATTTATACTTAATACGGGCGGTTTTTGGCCGGGAAATTTAAATTAAATTTGTGAGGAATTCATACGGATTCAAAACACAGCAGCCTCATTATGTCACTTAGGTCCCGTACATGCAAAATGCCATTTCCCTTCCAACATCATCATCTAGTACGTACGTTCAAGGACACACCCCCTTCTTGATTTTTAATTGTTCAACGAACCTTGGCAAACTTTGCCACAAAGTAATTCGCTACATTGAAAGCACATTATTTCGTCTCTAGACCAGTTCATTCGCATGTATTGTACGTCTTTTCATCGGATATTACAGTTTTTGATCATTTTGGTATCCGCCGTCTGACGAGAAATGTCTTCACGAATGTGTGTCAACTTTTGCACCTCATATACTTTAATATTCTTTAATAATTGATTGACCAAGTCTGCGATATTAGGAAGTACATATTGGTACAATGAAATAATACCAACAAAAGACCTTAGTATTTGGTTGTACGGGGATCCTAACCATGACTTGCACCTTTTCTGGGTCCACATATAAACCTTAACGAAGTGAACATAAGTTGCATTTTTCCCTATTCAACCTCAACTGTGATGACAATCGCAATACTTCCTTCAACACCACATTTAGTTTCCTATCGAAGTTACTCGTAACGATAACTAAATCCAAAAAATAAGGACGTGAGATTCTAAGTCAGCTAGAATCAATAAACCTCTACTAGGTTATAGGAGTATGATTAACACCATATTGCTCTAAAAGCCAGTTGAATACAATTGACCTGAATTGCGAGCCACCAGTGTTTCAGGTTCTTTGAAATATGGAATCCAGCACCACTCCGTGGTAAATTTCTTACCGGTTTTGTTGGACTTGATTGAATTTCTTTACAATCAACGAAAATTATTCACCCTCCACTTTTTTTTTTGCACCAATTCGCTTCCTATTTCTCGTTTGCTGGCGTCACAGTGAATATAGAGGGGTTTCGAAAAATCTGAACATTGCAGTTAGATGGTCAGACATGTCTTTAACTCCTCAAAAGCTAGCCTTCTTCGTTCCAACCAAGTGAACGAATGTTCTTTATAAAATCTGTTAGTGGACCAGTAACATTAATATTAGGTAACGGATATACAGTCTTGCAGTTAACTACACTCAGTTTTCTACTGTCAAGGCACAATTTCACCTACCCGGTGAGACAGCGAACTATCGGATTCCTCGATCACGCCCAGTTCCAGCATCCTGTCAACTTCAGAGTTGGTTTGGTTTTCTCCAGACTCTGTTTCGCAAATAAGGAGAAGAGATCTATGACTCATAGTAAGAATGTTCTCTGAGATGCAGACAGGACATGGTTAGCAGTGAGTGTTTAAAAAGATTCATGGCCTATTTCGAATACTAATCCGGTAGGAATCAAATCAAATAGTCTCCAAAAATCAATATCCAAGTACAGACTTGTGTGAGACAAGGAATGATATGCCATTGATTTACCCCCGATATCCAATTCTTGTCCGTGCGTATCCAATCACTTCCTGTTTCTTTCTGTCTGCGAATCAGAGTTAATTGCTCCAAATTTGATTTTTTATTTTAGAAGAAGAATTAAGTTCCTGTCAAGGGATCCGATGATAGATTTTCCAAATGAAGTGCTCCAAACTCGTAGTAAAATACATTCCGATCGCTCACACTATCCTGATAACGGTGGCCAGTTTTGCGACAATTCCAGCAATATTTACCCTCGTCCGAATAGCTTAGTTCTTCCTTCCTTCCATTCTTCTATCTTTCCTTCTTTATTTCCGCGATATTTCAATCGGGGGTTATCTGGAATTCGCTGTCGTAACAGGAGTAATCGTAAAATGAATGGAAGGAAGTCTCGAATCATTCCAATATAGTCTATATCTGTGCGCGAGTCCTTATATTGCCGTCGGAGAGCCGAACATAAATCGAATCTCGCGGACAGACCTATAGTACCGCCAAAACTAGTCACTTGCTTTCGCTTTGTCGCATAACAACAATGAAGATCAAATTCCAGTTAAGCATTTGATTTGTCCGGGCTCTATATGAAAAATAAAATTTTACACAGACAAGCTATCTGCACCCCCGGTAAATTTGACCTTCCAGTTATAAATTACATAACCAACTTTGTCTGGACGACAAGTAAGATGTGTTATGGTCAGCCGAATTGATCCGGTTGGTCACCCTTTATACTGGAGGAAATCATAGAAACTGCTCAATCGACTGTTACTGAATTGGCAACGATTGTTGCGGAGATCAGTAAATAGTTGTTCATAGATTAGTTATTTCATAACATGGCAGTCTGGATCAAATTATGTGTGGTATGCTATGTATATTCGACGTAATCATATCTACACTGTTTATAGAGAAGTAAAGGTGAAAGGAAGTGTCGCGTCTTAATATTTGTCGTGTTCTGCCTTCTGTTCTTATTCGACAATCCAGATTGGGCACCACCGTGAATTATACTACGAGACAAGAAACTGACGTGACAGGAGTACAATTTGTGATAGATTTGAACTGAGGTTTGGTTTGACACTTGTCAAAATACGCGATTCGTATCCGTCGGTGGTATTATTTGCTTATTTGTAAAAAAAGTGAAATTAATTCTAAACGCGATCGGTGCACGGCGTCGATTAATTAAAATTAAATAGGTGAAGGAGCCTGCGACAATGTTGCGGAGGAAAAACTGAGCCGTGCTCACTAGTGGCGATTGTTGTTGTATCGTTTGTTGACATTTGGTTTGAGTTGTGTTTTATTTGATTATAATATTATAATAATAATTTGGGTTTCCCTTGCTTTCTTGTAAGAAGGAGCTCAAGCTACGGAAGTGGACTTGGACAATGGATTAGGCTTCCTGGAGTAGGAGTCGCAAATAAATTTTCAGAGTGGCAAAATGTTCAGATACCCTGAAAATGGAAGCAGGAGTACCGCAGGGTAGTGTGCTAGGTCCCCTTTTGTATGTACTGTACATCACAGCAGTCCTCCTACCAACAAGAAAAGACGACATGATAGCAACTTTTGTAGATTTACTTAATAACACTGACAACTCAACGGCGGAACTGTAAGGAATTTGAAATGGCACACTAAAATGGTTCAACAGTTGAGGAATATAAATAAACGTAGACAAGAGAGTACAAGTAATATATGACGATATGTGTCAGCAAATCAAAATTGACATTAAAGAAAAATATCTTGGCATGACAATAGACTCTAAATAAAAATGGAAACAGTACGTAATACAAAAACATGAAATTAAAAACAGACTTAGACAACTTAACTCGCTCTTAGGAAAATAATAGAAAATATCATATCTAATTTATAAAACAATTATCATGTCAACATAGAAATCAGCATAGAAATATAGGGCACAGTGAGTAAAACGACCGACGCAAAAATGCAGCGAGTACAATCAAAATGTCTTCGCACAATTACAAACGCTGACTGGTATATCCCAAACGACGACATAAAATTTTTTTTTTAAAATCCTTTATTTGATAACTATTTATGTTTACGACTGTTATTCAAAATTCAGAATGTTCCTAACTACAATGTTAAGTTCAATACATCCTATAACACTTCAATTATGAGTAATAGTTATTAGCATCACGAGAGAACGAGCCCAAGAGTGAAAGAGAGAGTGGGAGACAGGGAGAGAAGTACGGCAGATAGTTGCATTGGGCTGGTGTTTGTGCCCAATAAATTGTCAAATTGCGATGCAGAAACTAAGGAGAGCAGAAACTAAGGAGAGTACCAAGGTCCAACGTCCAAGGGTGCAAACATCCGCAAAGGACTAAAGCACAGATACTAGAGTAATAACAAACTTCATTGTTCTGAAAAAAATTGGACATTCCAAAACATTCATAGTACTAAATGGAATTATAAACTAGGTGACATTGTAAACAATAGAGACCGAAAAATACTAAACCTTAATGTAAACTTCAAGCGGTAATTCTTCTACAATAGGCACGATATTCTAAAATATCCTTCCTTCTGACGCAGAGCACTGTAGGCACAGGAATGGGATGTACGGAGCCATAATTTATACTTAATACGGGCGGTTTTTGGCCGGGAAATTTAAATTAAATTTGTGAGGAATTCATACGGATTCAAAACACAGCAGCCTCATTATGTCACTTAGGTCCCGTACATGCAAAATGCCATTTCCCTTCCAACATCATCATCTAGTACGTACGTTCAAGGCCACACCCCCTTCTTGATTTTTAATTGTTCAACGAACCTTGGCAAACTTTGCCACAAAGTAATTCGCTACATTGAAAGCACATTATTTCGTCTCTAGACCAGTTCATTCGCATGTATTGTACGTCTTTTCATCGGATATTACAGTTTTTGATCATTTTGGTATCCGCCGTCTGACGAGAAATGTCTTCACGAATATGTGTCAACTTTTGCACCTCATATACTTTAATATTCTTTAATAATTGATTGACCAAGTCTGCGATATTAGGAAGTACATATTGGTACAATGAAATAATACCAACAAAAGACCTTAGTATTTGGTTGTACGGGGATCCTAACCATGACTTGCACCTTTTCTGGGTCCACATATAAACCTTAACGAAGTGAACATAAGTTGCATTTTTCCCTATTCAACCTCAACTGTGATGACAATCGCAATACTTCCTTCAACACCACATTTAGTTTCCTATCGAAGTTACTCGTAACGATAACTAAATCCAAAAAATAAGAACGTGAGATTCTAAGTCAGCTAGAATCAATAAACCTCTACTAGGTTATAGGAGTATGATTAACACCATATTGCTCTAAAAGCCAGTTGAATACAATTGACCTGAATTGCGAGCCACCAGTGTTTCAGGTTCTTTGAAATATGGAATCCAGCACCACTCCGTGGTAAATTTCTTACCGGTTTTGTTGGGCTTGATTGAATTTCTTTACAATCAACGAAAATTATTCACCCTCCACTTTTTTTTTTGCACCAATTCGCTTCCTATTTCTCGTTTGCTGGCGTCACAGTGAATATAGAGGGGTTTCGAAAAATCTGAACATTGCAGTTAGATGGTCAGACATGTCTTTAACTCCTCAAAAGCTAGCCTTCTTCGTTCCAACCAAGTGAACGAATGTTCTTTATAAAATCTGTTAGTGGACCAGTAACATTAATATTAGGTAACGGATATACAGTCTTGCAGTTAACTACACTCAGTTTTCTACTGTCAAGGCACAATCTCACCTACCCGGTGAGACAGCGAACTATCGGATTCCTCGATCACGCCCAGTTCCAGCATCCTGTCAACTTCAGAGTAAATTATCTTCTCTATAGCGGGTGGCATCGCGTTTGCTGCTGTATAGCTTTGACATTTCCCACGTCGATTGAATAAGCTATCCGCTTGGTTTTCTCCAGACTCTGTTTCGCAAATGAGGAGAAGAGATCTATGACTCATAGTAAGAATGTTCTCTGAGATGCAGACAGGACATGGTTAGCAGTGAGTGTTTAAAAAGATTCATGGCCTATTTCGAATACTAATCCGGTAGGAATCAAATCAAATAGTCTCCAAAAATCAATATCCAACGTACAGACTTGTGTGAGACAAGGAATGATATGCCATTGATTTACCCCCGATATCCAATTCTTGTCCGTACGTATCCAATCACTTCCTGTTTCTTTCTGTCCGCGAATCAGAGTTAATTGCTCCAAATTTGATTTTTTATTTTAGAAGAAGAATTAAGTTCCTGTCAAGGGATCCGATGATAGATTTTCCAAATGAAGTGCTCCAAACTCGTAGTAAAATACATTCCGATCGCTCACACTATCCTGATAACGGTGGCCAGTTTTGCGACAATTCCAGCAATATTTACCCTCGTCCGAATAGCTTAGTTCTTCCTTCCTTCCTTTCTTCTATCTTTCCTTCTTTATTTCCGCGATATTTCAATCGGGGGGTTATCTGGAATTCGCTGTCGTAACAGGAGTAATCGTAAAATGAATGGAAGGAAGTCTCGAATCATTCCAATATAGTCTATATCTGTGCGCGAGTCCTTATATTGCCGTCGGAGAGCCGAACATAAATCGAATCTCGCGGACAGACCTATAGTACCGCCAAAACTAGTCACTTGCTTTCGCTTTGTCGCATAACAACAATGAAGATCAAATTCCAGTTAAGCATTTGATTTGTCCGGGCTCTATATGAAAAATAAAATTTTACACAGACAAGCTATCTGCACCCCCGGTAAATTTGACCTTCCAGTTATAAATTACATAACCAACTTTGTCTGGACGACAAGTAAGATGGGATCTGTGTTATGGTCAGCCGAATTGATCCGGTTGGTCACCCTTTATACTGGAGGAAATCATAGAAACTGCTCAATCGACTGTTACTGAATTGGCAACGATTGTTGCGGAGATCAGTAAATAGTTGTTCATAGATTAGTTATTTCATAACATGGCAGTCTGGATCAAATTATGTGTGGTATGCTATGTATATTCGACGTAATCATATCTACACTGTTTATAGAGAAGTAAAGGTGATAGGAAGTGTCGCGTCTTAATATTTGTCGTGTTCTGCCTTCTGTTCTTATTCGACAATCCAGATTGGGCACCACCGTGAATTATACTACGAGACAAGAAACTGACGTGACAGGAGTACAATTTGTGATAGATTTGAACTGAGGTTTGGTTTGACACTTGTCAAAATACGCGATTCGTATCCGTCGGTGGTATTATTTGCTTATTTGTAAAAAAAGTGAAATTAATTCTAAACGCGATCGGTGCGCGGCGTCGATTAATTAAAATTAAATAGGTGAAGGAGCCTGCGACAATGTTGCGGAGGAAAAACTGAGCCGTGCTCACTAGTGGCGATTGTTGTTGTATCGTTTGTTGACATTTGGTTTGAGTTGTGTTTTATTTGATTATAATATTATAATAATAATTTGGGTTTCCCTTGCTTTCTTGTAAGAAGGAGCTCAAGCTACGGAAGTGGACTTGGACAATGGATTAGGCTTCCTGGAGTAGGAGTCGCAAATAAATTTTCAGAGTGGCAAAATGTTCAGATACCCTGAAAATGGAAGCAGGAGTACCGCAGGGTAGTGTGCCAGGTCCCCTTTTGTATGTACTGTACATCACAGCAGTCCTCCTACCAACAAGAAAAGACGACATGATAGCAACTTTTGTAGATTTACTTAATAACACTGACAACTCAACGGCGGAACTGTAAGGAATTTGAAATGGCACACTAAAATGGTTCAACAGTTGAGGAATATAAATAAACGTAGACAAGAGAGTACAAGTAATATATGACGATATGTGTCAGCAAATCAAAATTGACATTAAAGAAAAATATCTTGGCATGACAATAGACTCTAAATAAAAATGGAAACAGTACGTAATACAAAAACATGAAATTAAAAACAGACTTAGACAACTTAATTCGCTCTTAGGAAAATAATAGAAAATATCATATCTAATTTATAAAACAATTATCATGTCAACATAGAAATCAGCATAGAAATATAGGGCACAGTGAGTAAAACGACCGACGCAAAAATGCAGCGAGTACAATCAAAATGTCTTCGCACAATTACAATCGCTGACTGGTATATCCCAAACGACGACATAAAATTTTTTTTTTAAAATCCTTTATTTGATAACTATTTATGTTTACGACTGTTATTCGAAATTCAGAATGTTCCTAACTACAATGTTAAGTTCAATACATCCTATAACACTTCAATTATGAGTAATAGTTATTAGCATCACGAGAGAACGAGCCCAAGAGTGAAAGAGAGAGTGGGAGACAGGGAGAGAAGTACGGCAGATAGTTGCATTGGGCTGGTGTTTGTGCCCAATAAATTGTCAAATTGCGATGCAGAAACTAAGGAGAGCAGAAACTAAGGAGAGTACCAAGGTCCAACGTCCAAGGGTGCAAACATCCGCAAAGGACTAAAGCACAGATACTAGAGTAATAACAAACTTCATTGTTCTGAAAAAAATTGGACATTCCAAAACATTCATAGTACTAAATGGAATTATAAACTAGGTGACATTGTAAACAATAGAGACCGAAAAATACTAAACCTGAATGTAAACTTCAAGCGGTAATTCTTCTACAATAGGCACGATATTCTAAAATATCCTTCCTTCTGACGCAGAGCACTGTAGGCACAGGAATGGGATGTACGGAGCCATAATTTATACTTAATACGGGCGGTTTTTGGCCGGGAAATTTAAATTAAATTTGTGAGGAATTCATACGGATTCAAAACACAGCAGCCTCATTATGTCACTTAGGTCCCGTACATGCAAAATGCCATTTCCCTTCCAACATCATCATCTAGTACGTACGTTCAAGGCCACACCCCCTTCTTGATTTTTACTTGTTCAACGAACCTTGGCAAACTTTGCCACAAAGTAATTCGCTACATTGAAAGCACATTATTTCGTCTCTAGACCAGTTCATTCGCATGTATTGTACGTCTTTTCATCGGATATTACAGTTTTTGATCATTTTGGTATCCGCCGTCTGACGAGAAATGTCTTCACGAATGTGTGTCAACTTTTGCACCTCATATACTTTAATATTCTTTAATAATTGATTGACCAAGTCTGCGATATTAGGAAGTACATATTGGTACAATGAAATAATACCAACAAAAGATCTTAGTATTTGGTTGTACGGGGATCCTAACCATGACTTGCACCTTTTCTGGGTCCACATATAAACCTTAACGAAGTGAACATAAGTTGCATTTTTCCCTATTCAACCTTAACTGTGATGACAATCGCAATACTTCCTTCAACACCACATTTAGTTTCCTATCGAAGTTACTCGTAACGATAACTAAATCCAAAAAATAAGAACGTGAGATTCTAAGTCAGCTAGAATCAATAAACCTCTACTAGGTTATAGGAGTATGATTAACACCATATTGCTCTAAAAGCCAGTTGAATACAATTGACCTGAATTGCGAGCCACCAGTGTTTCAGGTTCTTTGAAATATGGAATCCAGCACCACTCCGTGGTAAATTTCTTACCGGTTTTGTTGGACTTGATTGAATTTCTTTACAATCAACGAAAATTATTCACCCTCCACTTTTTTTTTTGCACCAATTCGCTTCCTATTTCTCGTTTGCTGGCGTCACAGTGAATATAGAGGGGTTTCGAAAAATCTGAACATTGCAGTTAGATGGTCAGACATGTCTTTAACTCCTCAAAAGCTAGCCTTCTTCGTTCCAACCAAGTGAACGAATGTTCTTTATAAAATCTGTTAGTGGACCAGTAACATTAATATTAGGTAACGGATATACAGTCTTGCAGTTAACTACACTCAGTTTTCTACTGTCAAGGCACAATCTCACCTACCCGGTGAGACAGCGAACTATCGGATTCCTCGATCACGCCCAGTTCCAGCATCCTGTCAACTTCAGAGTAAATTATCTTCTCTATAGCGGGTGGCATCGCGTTTTCTGCTGTATAGCTTTGACATTTCCCACGTCGATTGAATAAGCTATCCGCTTGGTTTTCTCCAGACTCTGTTTCGCAAATGAGGAGAAGAGATCTATGACTCATAGTAAGAATGTTCTCTGAGATGCAGACAGGACATGGTTAGCAGTGAGTGTTTAAAAAGATTCATGGCCTATTTCGAATACTAATCCGGTAGGAATCAAATCAAATAGTCTCCAAAAATCAATATCCAAGTACAGACTTGTGTGAGACAAGGAATGATATGCCATTGATTTACCCCCGATATCCAATTCTTGTCCGTACGTATCCAATCACTTCCTGTTTCTTTCTGTCCGCGAATCAGAGTTAATTGCTCCAAATTTGATTTTTTATTTTAGAAGAAGAATTAAGTTCCTGTCAAGGGATCCGATGATAGATTTTCCAAATGAAGTGCTCCAAACTCGTAGTAAAATACATTCCGATCGCTCACACTATCCTGATAACGGTGGCCAGTTTTGCGACAATTCCAGCAATATTTACCCTCGTCCGAATAGCTTAGTTCTTCCTTCCTTCCTTTCTTCTATCTTTCCTTCTTTATTTCCGGGATATTTCAATCGGAGGGTTATCTGGAATTCGCTGTCGTAACAGGAGTAATCGTAAAATGAATGGAAGGAAGTCTCGAATCATTCCAATATAGTCTATATCTGTGCGCGAGTCCTTATATTGCCGTCGGAGAGCCGAACATAAATCGAATCTCGCGGACAGACCTATAGTACCGCCAAAACTAGTCACTTGCTTTCGTTTTGTCGCATAACAACAATGAAGATCAAATTCCAGTTAAGCATTTGATTTGTCCGGGCTCTATATGAAAAAATAAAATTTTACACAGATAAGCTATCTGCACCCCCGGTAAATTTGAAGTGCTCCAAACTCGTAGTAAAATACATTCCGATCGCTCACACTATCCTGATAACGGTGGCCAGTTTTGCGACAATTCCAGCAATATTTACCCTCGTTCGAATAGCTTAGTTCTTCCTTCCTTCCTTTCTTCTATCTTTCCTTCTTTATTTCCGCGATATTTCAATCGGGGGGTTATCTGGAATTCGCTGTCGTAACAGGAGTAATCGTAAAATGAATGGAAGGAAGTCTCGAATCATTCCAATATAGTCTATATCTGTGCGCGAGTCCTTATATTGCCGTCGGAGAGCCGAACATAAATCGAATCTCGCGGACAGACCTATAGTACCGCCAAAACTAGTCACTTGCTTTCGCTTTGTCGCATAACAACAATGAAGATCAAATTCCAGTTAAGCATTTGATTTGTCCGGGCTCTATATGAAAAATAAAATTTTACACAGACAAGCTATCTGCACCCCCGGTAAATTTGACCTTCCAGTTATAAATTACATAACCAACTTTGTCTGGACGACAAGTAAGATGGGATCTGTGTTATGGTCAGCCGAATTGATCCGGTTGGTCACCCTTTATACTGGAGGAAATCATAGAAACTGCTCAATCGACTGTTACTGAATTGGCAACGATTGTTGCGGAGATCAGTAAATAGTTGTTCATAGATTAGTTATTTCATAACATGGCAGTCTGGATCAAATTATGTGTGGTATGCTATGTATATTCGACGTAATCATATCTACACTGTTTATAGAGAAGTAAAGGTGAAAGGAAGTGTCGCGTCTTAATATTTGTCGTGTTCTGCCTTCTGTTCTTATTCGACAATCCAGATTGGGCACCACCGTGAATTATACTACGAGACAAGAAACTGACGTGACAGGAGTACAATTTGTGATAGATTTGAACTGAGGTTTGGTTTGACACTTGTCAAAATACGCGATTCGTATCCGTCGGTGGTATTATTTGCTTATTTGTAAAAAAAGTGAAATTAATTCTAAACGCGATCGGTGCGCGGCGTCGATTAATTAAAATTAAATAGGTGAAGGAGCCTGCGACAATGTTGCGGAGGAAAAACTGAGCCGTGCTCACTTGTGGCGATTGTTGTTGTATCGTTTGTTGACATTTGGTTTGAGTTGTGTTTTATTTGATTATAATATTATAATAATAATTTGGGTTTCCCTTGCTTTCTTGTAAGAAGGAGCTCAAGCTACGGAAGTGGACTTGGACAATGGATTAGGCTTCCTGGAGTAGGAGTCGCAAATAAATTTTCAGAGTGGCAAAATGTTCAGATACCCTGAAAATGGAAGCAGGAGTACCGCAGGGTAGTGTGCTAGGTCCCCTTTTGTATGTACTGTACATCACAGCAGTCCTCCTACCAACAAGAAAAGACGACATGATAGCAACTTTTGTAGATTTACTTAATAACACTGACAACTCAACGGCGGAACTATAAGGAATTTGAAATGGCACACTAAAATGGTTCAACAGTTGAGGAATATAAATAAACGTAGACAAGAGAGTACAAGTAATATATGACGATATGTGTCAGCAAATCAAAATTGACATTAAAGAAAAATATCTTGGCATGACAATAGTCCCTAAATAAAAATGGAAACAGTACGTAATACAAAAACATGAAATTAAAAACAGACTTAGACAACTTAATTCGCTCTTAGGAAAATAATAGAAAATATCATATCTAATTTATAAAACAATTATCATGTCAACATAGAAATCAGCATAGAAATATAGGGCACAGTGAGTAAAACGACCGACGCAAAAATGCAGCGAGTACAATCAAAATGTCTTCGCACAATTACAAACGCTGACTGGTATATCCCAAACGACGACATAAATTTTTTTTTTAAAATCCTTTATTTGATAACTATTTATGTTTACGACTGTTATTCGAAATTCAGAATGTTCCTAACTACAATGTTAAGTTCAATACATCCTATAACACTTCAATTATGAGTAATAGTTATTAGCATCACGAGAGAACGAGCCCAAGAGTGAAAGAGAGAGTGGGAGACAGGGAGAGAAGTACGGCAGATAGTTGCATTGGGCTGGTGTTTGTGCCCAATAAATTGTCAAATTGCGATGCAGAAACTAAGGAGAGCAGAAACTAAGGAGAGTACCAAGGTCCAACGTCCAAGGGTGCAAACATCCGCAAAGGACTAAAGCACAGATACTAGAGTAATAACAAACTTCATTGTTCTGAAAAAAATTGGACATTCCAAAACATTCATAGTACTAAATGGAATTATAAACTAGGTGACATTGTAAACAATAGAGACCGAAAAATACTAAACCTTAATGTAAACTTCAAGCGGTAATTCTTCTACAATAGGCACGATATTCTAAAATATCCTTCCTTCTGACGCAGAGCACTGTAGGCACAGGAATGGGATGTACGGAGCCAT
Organism: Coelopa pilipes; assembly: GCA_947389925.1. Lineage (NCBI taxonomy): Eukaryota > Metazoa > Arthropoda > Insecta > Diptera > Coelopidae > Coelopa > Coelopa pilipes. The sequence continues at coordinate 28,178,325 of OX376698.1, read as the reverse complement.
AATTTATACTTAATACGGGCGGTTTTGGCCGGGAAATTTAAATTAAATTTGTGAGGAATTCATACGGATTCAAAACACAGCAGCCTCATTATGTCACTTAGGTCCCGTACATGCAAAATGCCATTTCCCTTCCAACATCATCATCTAGTACGTACGTTCAAGGCCACACCCCCTTCTTGATTTTTACTTGTTCAACGAACCTTGGCAAACTTTGCCACAAAGTAATTCGCTACATTGAAAGCACATTATTTCGTCTCTAGACCAGTTCATTCGCATGTATTGTACGTCTTTTCATCGGATATTACAGTTTTTGATCATTTTGGTATCCGCCGTCTGACGAGAAATGTCTTCACGAATGTGTGTCAACTTTTGCACCTCATATACTTTAATATTCTTTAATAATTGATTGACCAAGTCTGCGATATTAGGAAGTACATATTGGTACAATGAAATAATACCAACAAAAGATCTTAGTATTTGGTTGTACGGGGATCCTAACCATGACTTGCACCTTTTCTGGGTCCACATATAAACCTTAACGAAGTGAACATAAGTTGCATTTTTCCCTATTCAACCTCAACTGTGATGACAATCGCAATACTTCCTTCAACACCACATTTAGTTTCCTATCGAAGTTACTCGTAACGATAACTAAATCCAAAAAATAAGAACGTGAGATTCTAAGTCAGCTAGAATCAATAAACCTCTACTAGGTTATAGGAGTATGATTAACACCATATTGCTCTAAAAGCCAGTTGAATACAATTGACCTGAATTGCGAGCCACCAGTGTTTCAGGTTCTTTGAAATATGGAATCCAGCACCACTCCGTGGTAAATTTCTTACCGGTTTTGTTGGACTTGATTGAATTTCTTTACAATCAACGAAAATTATTTTCCACTTTTTTTTTTGCACCAATTCGCTTCCTATTTCTCGTTTGCTGGCGTCACAGTGAATATAGAGGGGTTTCGAAAAATCTGAACATTGCAGTTAGATGGTCAGACATGTCTTTAACTCCTCAAAAGCTAGCCTTCTTCGTTCCAACCAAGTGAACGAATGTTCTTTATAAAATCTGTTAGTGGACCAGTAACATTAATATTAGGTAACGGATATACAGTCTTGCAGTTAACTACACTCAGTTTTCTACTGTCAAGGCACAATCTCACCTACCCGGTGAGACAGCGAACTATCGGATTCCTCGATCACGCCCAGTTCCAGCATCCTGTCAACTTCAGAGTAAATTATCTTCTCTATAGCGGGTGGCATCGCGTTTTCTGCTGTATAGCTTTGACATTTCCCACGTCGATTGAATAAGCTATCCGCTTGGTTTTCTCCAGACTCTGTTTCGCAAATGAGGAGAAGAGATCTATGACTCATAGTAAGAATGTTCTCTGAGATGCAGACAGGACATGGTTAGCAGTGAGTGTTTAAAAAGATTCATGGCCTATTTCGAATACTAATCCGGTAGGAATCAAATCAAATAGTCTCCAAAAATCAATATCCAAGTACAGACTTGTGTGAGACAAGGAATGATATGCCATTGATTTACCCCCGATATCCAATTCTTGTCCGTACGTATCCAATCACTTCCTGTTTCTTTCTGTCCGCGAATCAGAGTTAATTGCTCCAAATTTGATTTTTTATTTTAGAAGAAGAATTAAGTTCCTGTCAAGGGATCCGATGATAGATTTTCCAAATGAAGTGCTCCAAACTCGTAGTAAAATACATTCCGATCGCTCACACTATCCTGATAACGGTGGCCAGTTTTGCGACAATTCCAGCAATATTTACCCTCGTCCGAATAGCTTAGTTCTTCCTTCCTTCCTTTCTTCTATCTTTCCTTCTCTATTTCCGCGATATTTCAATCGGGGGGTTATCTGGAATTCGCTGTCGTAACAGGAGTAATCGTAAAATGAATGGAAGGAAGTCTCGAATCATTCCAATATAGTCTATATCTGTGCGCGAGTCCTTATATTGCCGTCGGAGAGCCGAACATAAATCGAATCTCGCGGACAGACCTATAGTACCGCCAAAACTAGTCACTTGCTTTCGTTTTGTCGCATAACAACAATGAAGATCAAATTCCAGTTAAGCATTTGATTTGTCCGGGCTCTATATGAAAAAATAAAATTTTACACCGATAAGCTATCTGCACCCCCGGTAAATTTGAAGTGCTCCAAACTCGTAGTAAAATACATTCCGATCGCTCACACTATCCTGATAACGGTGGCCAGTTTTGCGACAATTCCAGCAATATTTACCCTCGTTCGAATAGCTTAGTTCTTCCTTCCTTCCTTTCTTCTATCTTTCCTTCTTTATTTCCGCGATATTTCAATCGGGGGGTTATCTGGAATTCGCTGTCGTAACAGGAGTAATCGTAAAATGAATGGAAGGAAGTCTCGAATCATTCCAATATAGTCTATATCTGTGCGCGAGTCCTTATATTGCCGTCGGAGAGCCGAACATAAATCGAATCTCGCGGACAGACCTATAGTACCGCCAAAACTAGTCACTTGCTTTCGTTTTGTCGCATAACAACAATGAAGATCAAATTCCAGTTAAGCATTTGATTTGTCCGGGCTCTATATGAAAAAATAAAATTTTACACAGATAAGCTATCTGCACCCCCGGTAAATTTGAAGTGCTCCAAACTCGTAGTAAAATACATTCCGATCGCTCACACTATCCTGATAACGGTGGCCAGTTTTGCGACAATTCCAGCAATATTTACCCTCGTTCGAATAGCTTAGTTCTTCCTTCCTTCCTTTCTTCTATCTTTCCTTCTTTATTTCCGCGATATTTCAATCGGGGGGTTATCTGGAATTCGCTGTCGTAACAGGAGTAATCGTAAAATGAATGGAAGGAAGTCTCGAATCATTCCAATATAGTCTATATCTGTGCGCGAGTCCTTATATTGCCGTCGGAGAGCCGAACATAAATCGAATCTCGCGGACAGACCTATAGTACCGCCAAAACTAGTCACTTGCTTTCGTTTTGTCGCATAACAACAATGAAGATCAAATTCCAGTTAAGCATTTGATTTGTCCGGGCTCTATATGAAAAAATAAAATTTTACACAGATAAGCTATCTGCACCCCCGGTAAATTTGAAGTGCTCCAAACTCGTAGTAAAATACATTCCGATCGCTCACACTATCCTGATAACGGTGGCCAGTTTTGCGACAATTCCAGCAATATTTACCCTCGTTCGAATAGCTTAGTTCTTCCTTCCTTCCTTTCTTCTATCTTTCCTTCTTTATTTCCGCGATATTTCAATCGGGGGGTTATCTGGAATTCGCTGTCGTAACAGGAGTAATCGTAAAATGAATGGAAGGAAGTCTCGAATCATTCCAATATAGTCTATATCTGTGCGCGAGTCCTTATATTGCCGTCGGAGAGCCGAACATAAATCGAATCTCGCGGACAGACCTATAGTACCGCCAAAACTAGTCACTTGCTTTCGCTTTGTCGCATAACAACAATGAAGATCAAATTCCAGTTAAGCATTTGATTTGTCCGGGCTCTATATGAAAAATAAAATTTTACACAGACAAGCTATCTGCACCCCCGGTAAATTTGACCTTCCAGTTATAAATTACATAACCAACTTTGTCTGGACGACAAGTAAGATGTGTTATGGTCAGCCGAATTGATCCGGTTGGTCACCCTTTATACTGGAGGAAATCATAGAAACTGCTCAATCGACTGTTACTGAATTGGCAACGATTGTTGCGGAGATCAGTAAATAGTTGTTCATAGATTAGTTATTTCATAACATGGCAGTCTGGATCAAATTATGTGTGGTATGCTATGTATATTCGACGTAATCATATCTACACTGTTTATAGAGAAGTAAAGGTGAAAGGAAGTGTCGCGTCTTAATATTTGTCGTTTTCTGCCTTCTGTTCTTATTCGACAATCCAGATTGGGCACCACCGTGAATTATACTACGAGACAAGAAACTGACGTGACAGGAGTACAATTTGTGATAGATTTGAACTGAGGTTTGGTTTGACACTTGTCAAAATACGCGATTCGTATCCGTCGGTGGTATTATTTGCTTATTTGTAAAAAAAGTGAAATTAATTCTAAACGCGATCGGTGCGCGGCGTCGATTAATTAAAATTAAATAGGTGAAGGAGCCTGCGACAATGTTGCGGAGGAAAAACTGAGCCGTGCTCACTTGTGGCGATTGTTGTTGTATCGTTTGTTGACATTTGGTTTGAGTTGTGTTTTATTTGATTATAATATTATAATAATAATTTGGGTTTCCCTTGCTTTCTTGTAAGAAGGAGCTCAAGCTACGGAAGTGGACTTGGACAATGGATTAGGCTTCCTGGAGTAGGAGTCGCAAATAAATTTTCAGAGTGGCAAAATGTTCAGATACCCTGAAAATGGAAGCAGGAGTACCGCAGGGTAGTGTGCTAGGTCCCCTTTTGTATGTACTGTACATCACAGCAGTCCTCCTACCAACAAGAAAAGACGACATGATAGCAACTTTTGTAGATTTACTTAATAACACTGACAACTCAACGGCGGAACTATAAGGAATTTGAAATGGCACACTAAAATGGTTCAACAGTTGAGGAATATAAATAAACGTAGACAAGAGAGTACAAGTAATATATGACGATATGTGTCAGCAAATCAAAATTGACATTAAAGAAAAATATCTTGGCATGACAATAGACTCTAAATAAAAATGGAAACAGTACGTAATACAAAAACATGAAATTAAAAACAGACTTAGACAACTTAATTCGCTCTTAGGAAAATAATAGAAAATATCATATCTAATTTATAAAACAATTATCATGTCAACATAGAAATCAGCATAGAAATATAGGGCACAGTGAGTAAAACGACCGACGCAAAAATGCAGCGAGTACAATCAAAATGTCTTCGCACAATTACAAACGCTGACTGGTATATCCCAAACGACGACATAAAATTTTTTTTTTAAAATCCTTTATTTGATAACTATTTATGTTTACGACTGTTATTCAAAATTCAGAATGTTCCTAACTACAATGTTAAGTTCAATACATCCTATAACACTTCAATTATGAGTAATAGTTATTAGCATCACGAGAGAACGAGCCCAAGAGTGAAAGAGAGAGTGGGAGACAGGGAGAGAAGTACGGCAGATAGTTGCATTGGGCTGGTGTTTGTGCCCAATAAATTGTCAAATTGCGATGCAGAAACTAAGGAGAGCAGAAACTAAGGAGAGTACCAAGGTCCAACGTCCAAGGGTGCAAACATCCGCAAAGGACTAAAGCACAGATACTAGAGTAATAACAAACTTCATTGTTCTGAAAAAAATTGGACATTCCAAAACATTCATAGTACTAAATGGAATTATAAACTAGGTGACATTGTAAACAATAGAGACCGAAAAATACTAAACCTTAATGTAAACTTCAAGCGGTAATTCTTCTACTATAGGCACGATATTCTAAAATATCCTTCCTTCTGACGCAGAGCACTGTAGGCACAGGAATGGGATGTACGGAGCCATAATTTATACTTAATACGGGCGGTTTTTGGCCGGGAAATTTAAATTAAATTTGTGAGGAATTCATACGGATTCAAAACACAGCAGCCTCATTATGTCACTTAGGTCCCGTACATGCAAAATGCCATTTCCCTTCCAACATCATCATCTAGTACGTACGTTCAAGGCCACACCCCCTTCTTGATTTTTACTTGTTCAACGAACCTTGGCAAACTTTGCCACAAAGTAATTCGCTACATTGAAAGCACATTATTTCGTCTCTAGACCAGTTCATTCGCATGTATTGTACGTCTTTTCATCGGATATTACAGTTTTTGATCATTTTGGTATCCGCCGTCTGACGAGAAATGTCTTCACGAATGTGTGTCAACTTTTGCACCTCATATACTTTAATATTCTTTAATAATTGATTGACCAAGTCTGCGATATTAGGAAGTACATATTGGTACAATGAAATAATACCAACAAAAGATCTTAGTATTTGGTTGTACGGGGATCCTAACCATGACTTGCACCTTTTCTGGGTCCACATATAAACCTTAACGAAGTGAACATAAGTTGCATTTTTCCCTATTCAACCTCAACTGTGATGACAATCGCAATACTTCCTTCAACACCACATTTAGTTTCCTATCGAAGTTACTCGTAACGATAACTAAATCCAAAAAATAAGAACGTGAGATTCTAAGTCAGCTAGAATCAATAAACCTCTACTAGGTTATAGGAGTATGATTAACACCATATTGCTCTAAAAGCCAGTTGAATACAATTGACCTGAATTGCGAGCCACCAGTGTTTCAGGTTCTTTGAAATATGGAATCCAGCACCACTCCGTGGTAAATTTCTTACCGGTTTTGTTGGACTTGATTGAATTTCTTTACAATCAACGAAAATTATTCACCCTCCACTTTTTTTTTTGCACCAATTCGCTTCCTATTTCTCGTTTGCTGGCGTCACAGTGAATATAGAGGGGTTTCGAAAAATCTGAACATTGCAGTTAGATGGTCAGACATGTCTTTAACTCCTCAAAAGCTAGCCTTCTTCGTTCCAACCAAGTGAACGAATGTTCTTTATAAAATCTGTTAGTGGACCAGTAACATTAATATTAGGTAACGGATATACAGTCTTGCAGTTAACTACACTCAGTTTTCTACTGTCAAGGCACAATCTCACCTACCCGGTGAGACAGCGAACTATCGGATTCCTCGATCACGCCCAGTTCCAGCATCCTGTCAACTTCAGAGTAAATTATCTTCTCTATAGCGGGTGGCATCGCGTTTTCTGCTGTATAGCTTTGACATTTCCCACGTCGATTGAATAAGCTATCCGCTTGGTTTTCTCCAGACTCTGTTTCGCAAATGAGGAGAAGAGATCTATGACTCATAGTAAGAATGTTCTCTGAGATGCAGACAGGACATGGTTAGCAGTGAGTGTTTAAAAAGATTCATGGCCTATTTCGAATACTAATCCGGTAGGAATCAAATCAAATAGTCTCCAAAAATCAATATCCAAGTACAGACTTGTGTGAGACAAGGAATGATATGCCATTGATTTACCCCCGATATCCAATTCTTGTCCGTACGTATCCAATCACTTCCTGTTTCTTTCTGTCCGCGAATCAGAGTTAATTGCTCCAAATTTGATTTTTTATTTTAGAAGAAGAATTAAGTTCCTGTCAAGGGATCCGATGATAGATTTTCCAAATGAAGTGCTCCAAACTCGTAGTAAAATACATTCCGATCGCTCACACTATCCTGATAACGGTGGCCAGTTTTGCGACAATTCCAGCAATATTTACCCTCGTCCGAATAGCTTAGTTCTTCCTTCCTTCCTTTCTTCTATCTTTCCTTCTTTATTTCCGCGATATTTAAATCGGGGGGTTATCTGGAATTCGCTGTCGTAACAGGAGTAATCGTAAAATGAATGGAAGGAAGTCTCGAATCATTCCAATATAGTCTATATCTGTGCGCGAGTCCTTATATTGCCGTCGGAGAGCCGAACATAAATCGAATCTCGCGGACAGACCTATAGTACCGCCAAAACTAGTCACTTGCTTTCGCTTTGTCGCATAACAACAATGAAGATCAAATTCCAGTTAAGCATTTGATTTGTCCGGGCTCTATATGAAAAAATAAAATTTTACACAGATAAGCTATCTGCACCCCCGGTAAATTTGAAGTGCTCCAAACTCGTAGTAAAATACATTCCGATCGCTCACACTATCCTGATAACGGTGGCCAGTTTTGCGACAATTCCAGCAATATTTACCCTCGTTCGAATAGCTTAGTTCTTCCTTCCTTCCTTTCTTCTATCTTTCCTTCTTTATTTCCGCGATATTTCAATCGGGGGGTTATCTGGAATTCGCTGTCGTAACAGGAGTAATCGTAAAATGAATGGAAGGAAGTCTCGAATCATTCCAATATAGTCTATATCTGTGCGCGAGTCCTTATATTGCCGTCGGAGAGCCGAACATAAATCGAATCTCGCGGACAGACCTATAGTACCGCCAAAACTAGTCACTTGCTTTCGCTTTGTCGCATAACAACAATGAAGATCAAATTCCAGTTAAGCATTTGATTTGTCCGGGCTCTATATGAAAAATAAAATTTTACACAGACAAGCTATCTGCACCCCCGGTAAATTTGACCTTCCAGTTATAAATTACATAACCAACTTTGTCTGGACGACAAGTAAGATGGGATCTGTGTTATGGTCAGCCGAATTGATCCGGTTGGTCACCCTTTATACCGGCGGAAATCATAGAAACTGCTCAATCGACTGTTACTGAATTGGCAACGATTGTTGCGGAGATCAGTAAATAGTTGTTCATAGATTAGTTATTTCATAACATGGCAGTCTGGATCAAATTATGTGTGGTGCATGCTATGTATATTCGACGTAATCATATCTACACTGTTTATAGAGAAGTAAAGGTGAAAGGAAGTGTCGCGTCTTGATATTTGTCGTGTTCTGCCTTCTGTTCTTATTCGACAATCCAGATTGGGCACCACCGTGAATTATACTACGAGACAAGAAACTGACGTGACAGGAGTACAATTTGTGATAGATTTGAACTGAGGTTTGGTTTGACACTTGTCAAAATACGCGATTCGTATCCGTCGGTGGTATTATTTGCTTATTTGTAAAAAAAGTGAAATTAATTCTAAACGCGATCGGTGCGCGGCGTCGATTAATTAAAATTAAATAGGTGAAGGAGCCTGCGACAATGTTGCGGAGGAAAAACTGAGCCGTGCTCACTTGTGGCGATTGTTGTTGTATCGTTTGTTGACATTTGGTTTGAGTTTTGTTTTATTTGATTATAATATTATATTATAATAATAATTTGGGTTTCCCTTGCTTTCTTGTAAGAAGGAGCTCAAGCTACGGAAGTGGACTTGGACAATGGACAATAGGCTTCCTGGAGTAGGAGTCGCAAATAAATTTTCAGAGTGGCAAAATGTTCAGATACTCTGAAAATGGAAGCAGGAGTACCGCAGGGTAGTGTGCTAGGTCCCCTTTTGTATGTACTGTACACCACAGCAGTCCTCCTACCAACAAGAAAAGACGACATGATAGCAACTTTTGTAGACTTACTTAATAACACTGACAACTCAACGGCGGAACTATAAGGAATTTGAAATGGCACACTAAAATGGTTCAACAATTGAGGAATACAAATAAACGTAGACAAGAGAGTACAAGTAATATATGACGATATGTGTCAGCAAATCAAAATTGACATTAAAGAAAAATATCTTGGCATGACAATAGACTCTAAATAAAAATGGAAACAGTACGTAATACAAAAACATGAAATTAAAAACAGACTTAGACAACTTAACTCGCTCTTGGGAAAATAATAGAAAATATCATATCTAATTTATAAAACAATTATCATGTCAACATAGAAATCAGCATAGAAATATAGGGCACAGCGAGTAAAACGACCGACGCAAAAATGCAGCGAGTACAATCAAAATGTCTTCGCACAATTACAAACGCTGACTGGTATATCCCAAACGACGACATAAAAAATTTTTTTTAAAATCCTTTATTTGATAACTATTTATGTTTACGACTGGTATTCGAAATTCAGAATGTTCCTAACTGCAATGTAAAGTTCAATACATCCTATAACACTTCAATTATGAGTAATAGTTATTAGCACCACGAGAGAACGAGCCCAAGAGTTAAAGAGAGAGTGGGAGACAGGGAGAGAAGTACGGCAGATAGTTGCATTGGGCTGGTGTTTGTGCCCAATAAATTGTCAAATTGCGATGCAGAAACTAAGGAGAGCAGAAACTAAGGAGAGTACCAAGGTCCAACGTCCAAGGGTGCAAACATCCGCAAAGGACTAAAGCACAGATACTAGAGTAATAACAAACTTCATTGTTCTGAAAAAAATTGGACATTCCAAAACATTCATAGTACTAAATGGAATTATAAACTAGGTGACATTGTAAACAATAGAGACCGAAAAATACTAAACCTTAATGTAAACTTCAAGCGGTAATTCTTCTACAATAGGCACGATATTCTAAAATATCCTTCCTTCTGACGCAGAGCACTGTAGGCACAGGAATGGGATGTACGGAGCCATAATTTATACTTAAAACGGGCGGTTTTTGGCCGGGAAATTTAAATTAAATTTGTGAGGAATTCATACGGATTCAAAACACAGCAGCCTCATTATGTCACTTAGGTCCCGTACATGCAAAATGCCATTTCCCTTCCAACATCATCATCTAGTACGTACGTTCAAGGCCACACCCCCTTCTTGATTTTTAATTGTTCAACGAACCTTGGCAAACTTTGCCACAAAGTAATTCGCTACATTGAAAGCACATTATTTCATCTCTAGACCAGTTCATTCGCATGTATTGTACGTCTTTTCATCGGATATTACAGTTTTTGATCATTTTGGTATCCGCCGTCTGACGAGAAATGTCTTCACGAATGTGTGTCAACTTTTGCACCTCATATACTTTAATATTCTTTAATAATTGATTGACCAAGTCTGCGATATTAGGAAGTACATATTGGTACAATGAAATAATACCAACAAAAGACCTTAGTATTTGGTTGTACGGGGATCCTAACCATGACTTGCACCTTTTCTGGGTCCACATATAAACCTTAACGAAGTGAACATAAGTTGCATTTTTCCCTATTCAACCTCAACTGTGATGACAATCGCAATACCTCCTTCAACACCACATTTAGTTTCCTATCGAAGTTACTCGTAACGATAACTAAATTCAAAAAATAAGAACGTGAGATTCTAAGTCAGCTAGAATCAAAAACCTCTACTAGGTTATAGGAGTATGATTAACACCATATTGCTCTAAAAGCCAGTTGAATACAATTGACCTGAATTGCGAGCCACCAGTGTTTCAGGTTCTTCGAAATATGGAATCCAGCACCACTCCGTGGTAAATTTCTTACCGGTTTTGTTGGGCTTGATTGAATTTCTTTACAATCAACGAAAATTATTCACCCTCCACTTTTTTTTTTGCACCAATTCGCTTCCTATTTCTCGTTTGCTGGCGTCACAGTGAATATAGAGGGGTTTCGAAAAATCTGAACATTGCAGTTAGATGGTCAGACATGTCTTTAACTCCTCAAAAGCTAGCCTTCTTCGTTCCAACCAAGTGAACGAATGTTCTTTATAAAATCTGTTAGTGGACCAGTAACATTAATATTAGGTAACGGATATACAGTCTTGCAGTTAACTACACTCAGTTTTCTACTGTCAAGGCACAATCTCACCTACCCGGTGAGACCGGGAACTATCGGATTCCTCGATCACGCCCAGTTCCAGCATCCTGTCAACTTCAGAGTAAATTATCTTCTCTATAGCGGGTGGCATCGCGTTTGCTGCTGTATAGATTGAATAAGCTATCCGCTTGGTTTTCTCCAGACTCTGTTTCGCAAATGAGGAGAAGAGATCTATGACTCATAGTAAGAATGTTCTCTGAGATGCAGACAGGACATGGTTAGCAGTGAGAGTTTAAGGAGATTCATGGCCTATTTCGAATACTAATCCGGTAGGAATCAAATCAAATAGTCTCCAAAAATCAATATCCAACGTACAGACTTGTGTGAGACAAGGAATGATATGCCATTGATTTACCCCCGATATCCAATTCTTGTCCGTACGTATCCAATCACTTCCTGTTTCTTTCTGTCCGCGAATCAGAGTTAATTGCTCCAAATTTGATTTTTTATTTTAGAAGAAGAATTAAGTTCCTGTCAAGGGATCCGATGATAGATTTTCCAAATGAAGTGCTCCAAACTCGTAGTAAAATACATTCCGATCGCTCACACTATCCTGATAACGGTGGCCAGTTTTGCGACAATTCCAGCAATATTTACCCTCGTCCGAATAGCTTAGTTCTTCCTTCCTTCCTTTCTTCTATCTTTCCTTCTTTATTTCCGCGATATTTCAATCGGGGGGTTATCTGGATTTCGCTGTCGTAACAGGAGTAATCGTAAAATGAATGGAAGGATTTTGTGACCTTCTGTTTCCGGTCTCGAATCATTCCAATATAGTCTATATCTGTGCGCGAGTCCTTATATTGCCGTCGGAGAGCCGAACATAAATCGAATCTCGCGGACAGACCTATAGTACCGCCAAAACTAGTCACTTGCTTTCGCTTTGTCGCATAACAACAATGAAGATCAAATTCCAGTTAAGCATTTGATTTGTCCGGGCTCTATATGAAAAATAAAATTTTACACAGACAAGCTATCTGCACCCCCGGTAAATTTGACCTTCCAGTTATAAATTACATAACCAACTTTGTCTGGACGACAAGTAAGATGGGATCTGTGTTATGGTCAGCCGAATTGATCCGGTTGGTCACCCTTTATACCGGAGGAAATCACAGAAACTGCTCAATCGACTGTTACTGAATTGGCAACGATTGTTGCGGAGATCAGTAAATAGTTGTTCATAGATTAGTTATTTCATAACATGGCAGTCTGGATCAAATTATGTGTGGTGCATGCTATGTATATTCGACGTAATCATATCTACACTGTTTATAGAGAAGTAAAGGTGAAAGGAAGTGTCGCGTCTTAATATTTGTCGTTTTCTGCCTTCTGTTCTTATTCGACAATCCAGATTGGGCACCACCGTGAATTATACTACGAGACAAGAAACTGACGTGACAGGAGTACAATTTGTGATAGATTTGAACTGAGGTTTGGTTTGACACTTGTCAAAATACGCGATTCGTATCCGTCGGTGGTATTATTTGCTTATTTGTAAAAAAAGTGAAATTAATTCTAAACGCGATCGGTGCGCGGCATCGATTAATTAAAATTAAATAGGTGAAGGAGCCTGCGACAATGTTGCGGAGGAAAAACTGAGCCGTGCTCACTTGTGGCGATTGTTGTTGTATCGTTTGTTGACATTTGGTTTGAGTTTTGTTTTATTTGATTATAATATTATATTATAATAATAATTTGGGTTTCCCTTGCTTTCTTGTAAAAAGGAGCTCAAGCTACGGAAGTGGACTTGGACAATGGATTAGGCTTCCTGGAGTAGGAGTCGCAAATAAATTTTCAGAGTGGCAAAATGTTCAGATACTCTGAAAATGGAAGCAGGAGTACCGCAGGGTAGTGTGCTAGGTCCCCTTTTGTATGTACTGTACACCACAGCAGTCCTCCTACCAACAAGAAAAGACGACATGATAGCAACTTTTGTAGACTTACTTAATAACACTGACAACCCAACGGCGGAACTATAAGGAATTTGAAATGGCACACTAAAATGGTTCAACAATTGAGGAATACAAATAAACGTAGACAAGAGAGTATAAGTAGTATATGACGATATGTGTCAGCAAATCAAAATTGACATTAAAGAAAAATATCTTGGCATGACAATAGACTCTAAATAAAAATGGAAACAGTACGTAATACAAAAACATGAAATTAAAAACAGACTTAGACAACTTAACTCGCTCTTGGGAAAATAATAGAAAATATCATATCTAATTTATAAAACAATTATCATGTCAACATAGAAATCAGCATAGAAATATAGGGCACAGCGAGTAAAACGACCGACGCAAAAATGCAGCGAGTACAATCAAAATGTCTTCGTACAATTACAAACGCTGACTGGTATATCCCAAACGACGACATAAAAAATTTTTTTTAAAATCCTTTATTTGATAACTATTTATGTTTACGACTGTTATTCGAAATTCAGAATGTTCCTAACTACAATGTTAAGTTCAATACATCCTATAACACTTCAATTATGAGTAATAGTTATTAGCATCACGAGAGAACGAGCCCAAGAGTGAAAGAGAGAGTGGGAGACAGGGAGAGAAGTACGGCAGATAGTTGCATTGAGCTGGTGTTTGTGCCCAATAAATTGTCAAATTGCGATGCAGAAACTAAGGAGAGCAGAAACTAAGGAGAGTACCAAGGTCCAACGTCCAAGGGTGCAAACATCCGCAAAGGACTAAAGCACAGATACTAGAGTAATAACAAACTTCATTGTTCTGAAAAAAATTGGACATTCCAAAACATTCATAGTACTAAATGGAATTATAAACTAGGTGACATTGTAAACAATAGAGACCGAAAAATACTAAACCTTAATGTAAACTTCAAGCGGTAATTCTTCTACAATCGGCACGATATTCTAAAATATCCTTCCTTCTGACGCAGAGCACTGTAGGCACAGGAATGAGATGTACGGAGCCATAATTTATACTTAATACGGGCGGTTTTTGGCCGGGAAATTTAAATTAAATTTGTGAGGAATTCATACGGATTCAAAACACAGCAGCCTAATTATGTCACTTAGGTCCCGTACATGCAAAATGCCATTTCCCTTCCATCATCATCATCTAGTACGTACGTTCAAGGCCACACCCCCTTCTTGATTTTTAATTGTTCAACGAACCTTGATAAACTTTGCCACAAAGTAATTCGCTACATTGAAAGCACATTATTTCGTCTCTAGACCAGTTCATTCGCATGTATTGTACGTCTTTTCATCGGATATTACAGTTTTTGATCATTTTGGTATCCGCCGTCTGACGAGAAATGTCTTCACGAATGTGTGTCAACTTTTGCACCTCATATACTTTAATATTCTTTAATAATTGATTGACCAAGGGTGCGATATTAGGAAGTACATATTGGTACAATGAAATAATACCAACAAAAGACCTTAGTATTTGGTTGTACGGGGATCCTAACCATGACTTCCACCTTTTCTGGGTCCACATATAAACCTTAACGAAGTGAACATAAGTTGCATTTTTCCCTATTCAACCTCAACTGTGATGACAATCGCAATACTTCCTTCAACACCACATTTAGTTTCCTATCGAAGTTACTCGTAACGATAACTAAATCCAAAAAATAAGAACGTGAGATTCTAAGTCAGCTAGAATCAATAAACCTCTACTAGGTTATAGGAGTATGATTAACACCATATTTCTCTAAAAGCCAGTTGAATACAATTGACCTGAATTGCGAGCCACCAGTGTTTCAGGTTCTTTGAAATATGGAATCCAGCACCACTCCGTGGTAAATTTCTTACCGGTTTTGTTGGACTTGATTGAATTTCTTTACAATCAACGAAAATTATTCACCCTCCACTTTTTTTTTGCACCAATTCGCTTCCTATTTCTCGTTTGCTGGCGTCACAGTGAATATAGAGGGGTTTCGAAAAATCTGAACATTGCAGTTAGATGATCAGACATGTCTTTAAATCCTCAAAAGCTAGCCTTCTTCGTTCCAACCAAGTGAACGAATGTTCTTTATAAAATCTGTTAGTGGACCAGTAACATTAATATTAGGTAACGGATATACAGTCTTGCAGTTAACTACACTCAGTTTTCTACTGTCAAGGCACAATCTCACCTACCCGGTGAGACAGCGAACTATCGGATTCCTCGATCACGCCCAGTTCCAGCATCCTGTCAACTTCAGAGTAAATTATCTTCTCTATAGCTGGTGGCATCGCGTTTGCTGCTGTATAGCTTTGACATTTCCCACGTCGATTGAATAAGCTATCCGCTTGGTTTTCTCCAGTCTCTCTTTCGTAAATGAGGAGAAGAGATCTATGACTCATAGTAAGAATGTTCTCTGAGATGCAGACAGGACATGGTTAGCAGTGAGAGTTTAAGGAGATTCATGGCCTATTTCGAATACTAATCCGGTAGGAATCAAATCAAATAGTCTCCAAAAATCAATATCCAAGTACAGACTTGTGTGAGACAAGGAATGATATGCCATTGATTTACCCCCGATATCCAATTCTTGTCCGTACGTATCCAATCACTTCCTGTTTCTTTCTGTCCGCGAATCAGAGTTAATTGCTCCAAATTTGATTTTTTATTTTAGAAGAAGAATTAAGTTCCTGTCAAGGGATCCGATGATAGATTTTCCAAATGAAGTGCTCCAAACTCGTAGTAAAATACATTCCGATCGCTCACACTATCCTGATAACGGTGGCCAGTTTTGCGACAATTCCAGCAATATTTACCCTCGTCCGAATAGCTTAGTTCTTCCTTCCTTCCTTTCTTCTATCTTTC
This sequence comes from Coelopa pilipes, assembly GCA_947389925.1. Classification (NCBI taxonomy): domain Eukaryota; kingdom Metazoa; phylum Arthropoda; class Insecta; order Diptera; family Coelopidae; genus Coelopa; species Coelopa pilipes. The sequence goes on along the minus strand of OX376698.1, from coordinate 28,162,244 downwards.
CTTCTCTATTTCCGCGATATTTCAATCGGGGGGTTATCTGGAATTCGCTGTCGTAACAGGAGTAATCGTAAAATGAATGGAAGGAAGTCTCGAATCATTCCAATATAGTCTATATCTGTGCGCGAGTCCTTATATTGCCGTCGGAGAGCCGAACATAAATCGAATCTCGCGGACAGACCTATAGTACCGCCAAAACTAGTCACTTGCTTTCGCTTTGTCGCATAACAACAATGAAGATCAAAATCCAGTTAAGCATTTGATTTGTCCGGGCTCTATATGAAAAATAAAATTTTACACAGACAAGCTATCTGCACCCCCGGTAAATTTGACCTTCCAGTTATAAATTACATAACCAACTTTGTCTGGACGACAAGTAAGATGGGATCTGTGTTATGGTCAGCCGAATTGATCCGGTTGGTCACCCTTTATACCGGAGGAAATCACAGAAACTGCTCAATCGACTGTTACTGAATTGGCAACGATTGTTGCGGAGATCAGTAAATAGTTGTTCATAGATTAGTTATTTCATAACATGGAAGTCTGGATCAAATTATGTGTGGTGCATGCTATGTATATTCGACGTAATCATATCTACACTGTTTATAGAGGTGAAAGGAAGTGTCGCGTCTTAATATTTGTCGTGTTCTGCCTTCTGTTCTTATTCGACAATCCAGATTGGGCATACTACGAGACAAGAAACTGACGTGACAGGAGTACAATTTGTGATAGATTTGAACTGAGGTTTGGTTTGACACTTGTCAAAATACGCGATTCGTATCCGTCGGTGGTATTATTTGCTTATTTGTAAAAAAAGTGAAATTAATTCTAAACGCGATCGGTGCGCGGCGTCGATTAATTAAAATAAAATAGGTGAAGGAGCCTGCGACAATGTTGCGGAGGAAAAACTGAGCCGTGCTCACTTGTGGCGATTGTTGTTGTATCGTTTGTTGACATTTGGTTTGGGTTGTGTTTTATTTGATTACAATATTATAATAATAATTTGGGTTTCCCTTGCTTTCTTGTAAGAAGGAGCTCAAGCTACGGAAGTGGACTTGGACAATGGATTAGGCTTCCTGGAGTAGGAGTCGCAAATAAATTTTCAGAGTGGCAAAATGTTCAGATACCCTGAAAATGGAAGCAGGAGTACCGCAGGGTAGTGTGCTAGGTCCCCTTTTGTATGTACTGTACACCACAGCAGTCCTCCTACCAACAAGAAAAGACGACATGATAGCAACTTTTGTAGACTTACTTAATAACACTGACAACTCAACGGCGGAACTATAAGGAATTTGAAATGGCACACTAAAATGGTTCAACAATTGAGGAATACAAATAAACGTAGACAAGAGAGTGTAAGTAGTATATGACGATATGTGTCAGCAAATCAAAATTGACATTAAAGAAAAATATCTTGGCATGACAATAGACTCTAAATAAAAATGGAAACAGTACGTAATACAAAAACATGAAATTAAAAACAGACTTAGACAACTTAACTCGCTCTTAGGAAAATAATAGAAAATATCATATCTAATTTATAAAACAATTATCATGTCAACATAGAAATCAGCATAGAAATATAGGGCACAGCGAGTAAAACGACCGACGCAAAAATGCAGCGAGTACAATCAAAATGTCTTCGTACAATTACAAACGCTGACTGGTATATCCCAAACGACGACATAAAAAAATTGTTTTTAAAGCCTTTCGAAATTCGAAGTTCAGAATGTTCCTAACTACAATTTTAAGTTCAGTACATTCTATAACACTTCAATTATGAGTAATAGTTATTAGCACCACGAGAGAACGAGCCCAAGAGTGAAAGAGAGAGTGGGAGACAGGGAGAGAAGTACGAATAAACGTAGACAAAAGAGTACAAGTAATATATGACGATATGTATATACATTTATAGAGCAAATCAAAATTGACACTAAAGCAAAATATCTTGGCATGACAATAGACTCTAAATAAAAATGGAAACAATACATAATACAAAAACATGAAATTAGAAACAGACTCAGACAACTTAACTCGCTCTTAGGAAAACAATAGAAAATATCATATCTAATTTATAAAACAATTATCATGTCAATATAGAAATCAGCATAGAAATATAGGGCACAGCGAGTGAAACGACCGACGCAACAATGCAGCGAGTACAATCAAAATGTCTTCGCACAATTACAAACGATGAATGGTATATCCCAAACGACGACATTCATAATTTTTTTTAAAGCCTTTATTTGATAACTATTTATGTTTACGACTGTTATTCGAAATTCAGAATGTTCCTAACTACAATGTTAAGTTCAATACATCCTATAACACTTCAATTATGAGTAATAGTTATTAGCACCACGAGAGAACGAGCCCAAGAGTGAAAGAGAGAGTTGGAGACAGGGAGAGAAGTACGACCGATAGTTGCATTGGGCTGGTGTTTGTGCCCAATAAATTGCCAAATTGCGATGCAGAAACTATGGAGAGTAGAAAAACAATAACGTCCAAGGGTGCAAACATCCGCAAAGGACTAAAGCACAGATAATAGAGTAATAACAAATTTCATTGTTCTGAAAAAAATTGGACATTCCAAAAAATCGAGGGGAATGACAATATTCGTACAGATCCAGATAAAGTGTCTACTATCTCTGAATTTCCGACTCAGCGATCTGTACAACGACTAAGGAATGTCGGATAATATAAGAAGTTCATTCACTATGCTTCTGTTACTGGTCCGCTAACAGATTTTTTAAAGAACAATCGTTCACTTGGTTGGAACGAAGAAGGCTAGCTTTTGAGGAGTTAAATACATGTCTGACCATCTAACTGCAATGTTCAGATTTTTCGAAGCCCCTCTATATTCACTGTGACGCCAGCAAACGAGAAATAGGAAGCGAATTGATGCAAAAAAAGTGGAGGGTGAAGAATTTTCATTGATTTTAAAGAAATTCAATCAAGCCCAACAAAACCGGTAAGAAATTTACCACGGAGTGGTGCTGGATTACTTGGAGAGCGAGATAGTCCATTATTTCGAAGAACCTGAAACACTGGTGGCTCGCAATTCAGGTCGATTGTATTCAACTGACTTTTAGAGCAATATGGTGTTAATCATACTCCTGTAACCTAGTAGAGGTTTATTGATTCTAGCTGACTTAGAATCTCACGTTCTTATTTTTTGGATTTAGTTATCGTTACGAGTAACTTCGATAGGAAACTAAATGTGGTGTTGAAGGAGGTATTGCGATAGTCATCACACAGTCTGCTGTGTTTTAAATCCGTATGAATTCCTCACAAATTCAATTTAAATTTCCCGGAGGTAGTTGTCGCGGCCAAAAACCGCCCGTATAAAGTATAAATTATGGCTCCTTACATCCCATTCCTGTGCCTACAGTGCTCTGCGCAAGAAGGGAGGATATTTTGGAATGTCGTGTCTAATATAGAATAATTGCCGTCCAGATGTATATAAAAGTTATCTGACTCGATCACCAAGTCGTCTGGATATATGAACACTTCAGATCTCCATTAGGCGTGACATCGTCTGAGGCGCTTTGTAAATATTAAACGTCCGGTCCAGTCTGGTAATGAACTCTGTTTGAGGGAGCTTACTGAGAACCCCCTTAATATTAGGTAACGGATATACAGTTAACTACACTCAGTTTTCTACTGTCAAGGCCTACCGGTGAGACCGCGAACTATCGGATTCCTCGATTACGCCCAGTTCCAGCATCCTGTCAACTTCAGAGTAAATTATCTTCTCTATAGCGGGTGGCATCGCGTTTGCTGCTGTATAGCTTTGACATTTCCCACGTCGATTGAATAAGCTATCCGCTTGGTTTTCTCCAGTCTCTCTTTCGTAAATGAGGAGAAGAGATCTATGACTCATAGTAAGAATGTTTATTGAGATGCAGACAGGACATGGTTAGCAGTGAGAGTCTAAGGATATTCATGGCCCATTCCGAACACTAATTCGGGAGAAATCCAATCAAATAGTCTCCAAAAATCAATACCCAAGTACAGACCTGTGTGAGACAAGGAATGATATGCCTTTGATTTACCCCCGATATCCAATTCTCGTCCGTACGTATCCTATCACTTCCTGTTTCCTTCTGTCCGCGAATCAGAGTTAATTGCTCCAAATTTGGTTTTTTATTTTAGAAGAAGAATTAAGTTCTCTGTCAAGATTTTCCAAATGAAGTGCCACACCAAACTCGTAGTAAAATACATTCCGATTGCTTACGCTATCCTTATAACGGTGGCCAGTTTTGCGACAATTCCAGCAATCTTTACCCTCGTCCGAATAGCATAGTTCTTCCTTCCTTCCTTTCTTCTATCTTTCTTTCTTTATTTCCGCGATATTTCAATCGGGGAGTTATCTGGAATTCGCTGTCGTAACGGGAGTAATCGTAATGAGTGGAGGGATTCTGTGACCTTCTGTTTCCGGTCTCGAATCATTACAATATAGTCCATATATGTTCGCGAGTCCTTATATTGCCGTCGGAGAGCCGAACATAAATCGAATCTCGCGGACAGACCCATAGTACCGCCAAAACTAGTCACTTGCTTTCGCTTTGTCGCATAACAACAATGAAGATCAAAATCCAGTTAAGCATTTGATTTGTCCGGGCTCTATATGAAAAATAAAATTTTACACAGACAAGCTATCTGCACCCCCGGTAAATTTGACCTTCCAGTTATAAATTACATAACCAACTTTGTCTGGACGACAAGTAAGATGGGATCTGTGTTATGGTCAGCCGAATTGATCCGGTTGGTCACCCTTTATACCGGAGGAAATCATAGAAACTGCTCAATCGTCTGTTACTGAATTGGCAACGATTGTTGCGGAGATCAGTAAATAATTGTTCATAGATTAGTTATTTCATAACATGGCAGTCTGGATCAAATCATGTGAGGAGCTGGCTATGTATATTCGACGTAATCATATCTACACTGTTTATAGAGAAGTAAAGGTGAAAGGAAGTGTCGCGTCTTGATATTTGTCGTGTTCTGCCTTCTGTTCTTATTCGACAATCCAGATTGGGCACCACCGTGAATTATACTACGAGACAAGAAACTGACGTGACAGGAGTACAATTTGTGATAGATTTGAACTGAGGTTTGGTTTGACACTTGTCAAAATACGCGATTCGTATCCGTCGGTCGTATTATTTGCTTATTTGTAAAAAAAAGTGAAATTAATTCTAAACGCGATCGGTGCGCGGCGTCGATTAATTAAAATTAAATAGGTGAAGGAGCCTGAGACAATGTTGCGGAGGAAAAACTGAGTCGTGCTCACTTGTGGCGATTGTTGTGATATCGTTTGTGGACATTTGGACATTTTAATAACATTGACAACGCAACGGCGGAACACACTAAAATGGTTCAAAAATTGCGGAATACAAATAAACGTAGACAAAAGACTACAAGTAATATATGACGATATGTATCAACACAATTATAGAGCAAATCAAAATTGACACTAAAGCAAAATATCTTGGCATGACAATAGACTCTAAATAAAAATGGAAACAATACATAATACAAAAACATGAAATTAGAAACAAACTCAGACAACTTAACTCGCTCTTAGGAAAATAATAGAAAATATCATATCTAATTTATAAAACAATTATCATGTCAACATAGAAATCAGCATAGAAATATAGGGCACAGTGAGTAAAACGACCGACGCAAAAACGCAGCGAGTACAATCAAAATGTCTTCGCACAATTACAAACGCTGACTGGTATATCCCAAACGACGACATAAAATTTTTTTTTTAAAATCCTTTATTTGATAACTATTTATGTTTACGACTGTTATTCGAAATTCAGAATGTTCCTAACTACAATGTTAAGTTCAATACATCCTATAACACTTCAATTATGAGTAATAGTTATTAGCACCACGAGAGAACGAGCCCAAGAGTGAAAGAGAGAGTTGGAGACAGGGAGAGAAGTACGACCGATAGTTGCATTGGGCTGGTATTTGTGCCCAATAAATTGCCAAATTGCGATGCAGAAACTAAGGAGAGTACCAAGGTCCAACGTCCAAGGATGCAAACATCCGCAAAGGACTAAAGCACAGATACTAGAGTAATAACAAACTTCATTGTTCTGAAAAAAATTGGACATTCCAAAACATTCATAGACTAAATGGAATTATAAACTAGGTGACATTGTAAACAGTAGAGACCGAAAAATATTAAACCTTAAGTATAGTACCGCCAAAACTAGTCACTTGCTTTCGCTTTGTCGCATAACAACAATGAAGATCAAATTCCAGTTAGGCATTTGATTTGTCCGGGCTCTATATGAAAAATAAAATTTTATACAGACAAGCTATCTGCACCCCCGGTAAATTTGACCTTCCAGTTATAAATTACATAACCAACTTTGTCTGGACGACAAGTAAGATGGGATCTGTGTTATGGTCAGCCGAATTGATCCTGTTAGTCATCAATTGCTTTACTGTTATTGAATTGGCAACGATTGTTGCGGAGATCAGTGCATAATTGTTCACAGATTAGTAATTTCATGACATACCAGTCTGGATCAAATCATGTGAGGAGCTGGCTATGTATATTCGACGTAATCATATCTACACTGATTATAGAGAAGTAAAGGTGAAAAGAAGTGGTGCGTCTTAATATTTGTCGTTTTCTGCCTTCCGTTCTTATTCGACAATCCAGATTGGGCACCACCGTGAATTATACTACGAGACAAGAAACTGACGTGACAGGAGTACAATTTGTGATAGATTTGAACTGAGGTTTGGTTTGACACTTGTCAAAATACGCGATTCGTATCCGTCGGTCGTATTATTTGCTTATTTGTAAAAAAAGTGAAATTAATTCTAAACGCGATCGGTGCGCGGCGTCGATTAATTAAAATTTAATAGGTGAAAGAGCCTGCGACAACGTTGCGCCCAACGGAGGAAAAACTGAGCCGTGCTCACTTGTAGCGATTGTTGTTGTATCGTTTGTGGACATTTGGTTTGGGTTGTGGTTTATTTGATTATAATTTTATAATAATAATTTGGGTTTCTCTTGCTTTCTTGTAAGAAGGAGCTCAAGCTACGGAAGTGGACTTGGACAATGGATTAGGCTTCCTGGTGTAGGAGTCGCAGCGAAGCAAGACGTTGATAGCTGTTAATCCGATCAATTGGTTCTCGTAAGTACCACTTGTCAACTATCTCCTCAATAGTTGCATAAATACAGTTACTTCTATATAGCAGAACAAATTTTCAGATACCCTGAAAATGGAAGCAGGAGTACCGCAGGGTAGTGTGCTAGGTCCCTTTCTATATGTATGTACTGTACACCGCAGCAGTCTTCCTACCAACAAGAAACGATAACCTGATAGCAACTTTTGCAGACGTTTACTTAATAACATTGACAAAGCAACGGCGGAACACACTAAAATGGTTCAAAAATTGCGAAATACAAATAAACGTAGACTAAAGAGTACAAGTAATATATGACGATATGCATCAAAACATTTATAGAGCAAGTCAAAATTGACACTGAAGCAAAATGTCTTGGTATGACAATAGACTCTAAATAAAAATGGAAACAATACATAATACAAAAACATGAAATTAAAAACAGACTCAGACAACTTAACTCGCTCTTAGGAAAACAATAGAAAATATCATATCTAATTTATAAAACAATTATCATGTCAATATAGAAATCAGCATAGAAATATAGGGCACAGCGAGTAAAACGACCGACGCAACAATGCAGCGAGTACAATCAAAATGTCTTCGCACAATTACAAACGCTGACTGGTATATCCCAAACGACGACATAAAAAAATTGTTTTTAAACCCTTTATTTGATAACTATTTATGTTTACGACTGTTATTCGAAATTCAGAATGTTCCTAACTACAATGTTAAGTTCAATACATCCTATAACACTTCAATTATGAGTAATAGTTATTAGCACTACGAGAGAAGTGAGCCCAAGAGTGAAAGAGAGAGTGGGAGACAGGGAGAGAAGTACGAATAAACGTAGACAAAAGAGTACAAGTAATATATGTAGTTTTGGCGTCCTATTGTTGTGGTATTATTTAATAAAATGAAACACTTATTTATTCATTTATAACTTTTCTTTATTTATTATTAATTATATTTGGTTTTATTATAATTATTGTGTATTATTTAGTATTATTTCTATATTCTATAGTTGATGAGCGTTTGCTTGACGGCATTAGACTGACTCTATTTTCAAATAGACGCCTTTGTATTAGTTCATCGTTTCGTAGATTTTAATATTGTTCCATTGTCTGTCCGTGGCTTTGTTAGTATTGTCGTCCAGTCCTGGTTGCCTTCGCGTCGGAGTTAATGCCCTCTCCTACATTCGGCCGTCCTGAAAATGCATTCGTCCCGAATGTAGTGCTCCATCTTTTCATGAATTCCGCCACCGTCGACGTTCGCCCCGGACCCTCATGTTCACCAACCTTTTCTACCTCATATCTGTCGTGATTTAATTTACGCAACACTTTATATGGCCCTAAGTATTTTGCTTTCAATTTCAGACCAGAACCATATTGGGTTCTTTTTATGGCAACTAAATCATTAATTTCATTCTGAATTTTACATTCTGAAATTTTACGCTTATCGTTAAAACCCTTCCGATTTTCCATCTGAATTTTTTCAATATTTTTTCTGGCATTTTCTCTAATTTCATCCCGTTCTACGGTTAGATCTTCTACAGCTAGTTCTTGCATTAGCTCATTTAAATTCGGCGAGGTTTTAACTCGCATTTCACATCCGGTAAGAATCTTAAACAGCGAAACGTTTGTGCTTCACGCCGGGGTATTATTTATACACTGTTGAACTTGATTTACGTATTTGTACCACTGTTCGGGGTGGTCTAAAGACATTTTCGCTAACATGGGTATGACTATGCGATGCATACGCTCTACTTGCCCATTTCCACGTGGAACCCCTGTGGAAATCAGTAGATGTTGAATTCCCTCTGTTTCGCAGTACTCTTTGAACACATGAGATGTGAAAGCAGACCCTCTGTCTGACACTATTCTTCTTGGGTTACCAAATATGGCCGACTGTTTTTTTAATCGCTCTAACACTGCTGACGCCCCTGTGTCCTTTGTAGGGTACAACCAAACAAATTTTGAAAAGCCATTAACCACTACAAACATGTAATTGTATTGTTTGTTTGCCGTCGTCATTGGGCCAACGTGGTCTATGTGAAAAGTGTTTAACGGTTGATCTTCTTTAGGTATTGGCACCAGAAACCCTTCCTTTGTGCCCGCTTTTGTATTTGCAACTATGCATTCAATACAACTTCCTACTATCTTGGCCACTTTCGATCCAAGCTTTGGTATAAAGTAAGTCTATGAGCTATTTTTATTATTTCTTCTTCCATCAGAGAGGGAACTACAATTAGTTCCTTCAAAGGATTTTTAGACAAAACGTTGTGAAACATATAAAAATCTTCGTACTCGCTATTCTCCAGAATTTTTATAATAGCTTTCGTCCAATCATCTTTTAATTGTGCCTGCTGTAACCGATGTCGTAACGAATCTTCTAATAGTAAACAGTATACCCTACTAAGGGCATCGACATGTTTCATTTGCGACCCCGATCTATGTTCGATTTGATGATCGAATTCCTGAAGGAACATTGCCCACCTAGCAATCCTCGGAGGAATATCTTCTTTTTGCATTGTCATAGCAAATGCATTGCAATCTGTGACGATCTTGAATTTGTTCCCCAATAAATATATTCTCCACTTTTTTAATGCCTCCACTATGGCTAAAACTTCGAGTTCATATGAACTATACTTCATCTCAGCCGAATTTGTCTTACGGCTCATGAATTGAACGGGGTGAAGACTTTGATCTTCCGCCCACCTTTGCAACAAAACTCCCCCATAGCCGAATTTTGAAGTGTCAGTATGAACTTCAGTTTCAGCCATAGGGTTATATAATCTTACAACCGGTGTTTTCATTAAAGCATCCTTTAATTGGTGAAAAGATGCGAGTTGTTCTTAGTTCACGATAAAAATGGAATCCTTACGAAGAAGGTCCGATAAGGGTTTAGCAATTAATGCATAATTTTTAACGAATCGCCTAAAGTAGGAAGTGAGTCCTAAAAAACGTTCAATCCCTTTTCTATCTTTTATCATCGGATATTTGGCTATTGCCCGCGTTGTCTCCTCAGACGGCTTAATCGTCCCTTCTTCTATAATGTAACCTAAAAAATTTACACGTCTTTGTAGAAATTGACATTTTTTCCACTTTATGCGAACCCCATGCTTCGCAGCTACATCAAATACTCTTTTCAACTTTTCTATCTCTTCTTTTTCGTCTTTTGATGGAATGATCAAATCATCCATGTAAACAACTACTGTGCCATCTCTTATTAGATCCCTAAAAATAGCACTGACAAATCTGCAGAACGCTGCAGGCGAATTGGAAATTCCGAAAGGTGCGTATAAGAATTCATACTGCCCCCCGTGAGACACAAACGCAGTGTATTTCCTGGATTCTGGTTCCACTGGCACGTGAAAGAATTCATCTTTCAAGTCCAGTGTAGAAAAAACGTTGGCTTGTTGCAACCGATCTACGACATCATCCATGAGCGTCATGGGAAAATTATCTCTGATTATTTTCTTATTTAATTTTCTGTAATCGCAGCAGAGACGCTTACTGCCATCTTTTTTATTAATGAGTACTATGGGCGATGCATAGCTCGATGAAATAACTTGAATTATTCCCTCTTTTAGCCATTCACCAATTTGCTTGTCTACTATACGCTGACCCTCATAAGATATCCTTCTTGGACGCTGGAAGACAGGATTCTCATCTGTTAGCACTATTTTCATTTCAATTGGACTAACAGCATTTTGTTTCGAAATGTATTCTTTAATCAAAGCAGTTAGTGTTGCTGAATAATCTTCATTAAGATGTGTCAAGTCAAATGATTCTTCATTCATTCCCTCAACATTGAAGCATATGCCTTTAAATTCTTTAAATAAATCAAAATCTTCTACTTCATCGCTGTTGTCACTTTCGCATACATTTTGTGACTGACCTTTTTGAACGAATTCAACCCCATCCTTGCTCATCTTAATGTCAACGTGGTTAAGTATCGAAACTCCGATTATGCCTTCGTAAAAAATATCGCTCTTTTCAACGACACAAAATGTTAATTTTAGTTTCATATGATCAACTTCGACGTCAATGTCAACACTACCAACTGTAGTTAACTCACTATCGCAAATCCCGAACATTCGACGTTTTTCCTCTTTCAACTTATGGCCTAATTTCATCTTCTCGAATACATCACGCCTAATTATGCATCGACTACACCCAGTATCAATTAAAGCATCGAATTGCACATTTTGTGCATAGATCTTTTTAAATCAGAAGCCGCATTTGTACCATTCATCATCAAGTGTATTTACAGTGCCGCGTTCCTGTTTTATTTCTTTCTTACGATTACATTCGAAAGACCGATGCCCCATTTCGTTACATTTAAAACATTTAAACTGTTGGCTAGTGCAATCTCTGGCCAAGTGTGTTGACACCCCACATCTATAACAATTTTTCGCATTTTTCGACTGAATTGCTTGGTCATTTTGTTCTTCTTTTATGAAAACTGGTTTTTTGAGAGATTGCGAAGGTTTATCGCGAATTTTTTCATAAATTCTTATTTGGTTTTTCAATTCGTTGTTAGATGTTGCTTGGTACAAAGGTGCCTTGTTCATCTTTGAGTCTGGAATGCCATCTATAAAATATTCCATCACACTTTCGTCGTCGAGGTTTATTGGTTTCCCTATTTCCAATAGGGTATATAAATATTCCCGAAGTGTCTCGTTTGGCTTCTTTCTACGATTTCTCAATAATCTGTGGACCTCCGATGAAGACAGCTTTGCACCAAACTCATCTATCAACGCCTCTCTTAACAATTTCCAATCGATTAACCCTTGCTGACTTCTTATAAACAGCTTTGCAGCACCCTTCAGCAATTGTTTGCTATATATGAACTTCTGCACATTATTCCACCCTACGACAGACGCATTTTCTTCGAAATCCGAAGCCCATATCCTCACATCTTGCGTACCTGTACCGCTAAAGACCGGAAGACTATCCTCAATGTCTTTAAACGTGAACACTGATCTATGAACTGGTGGGCGAGGGCGAACATCGACGGGTGCGTCCCCATAAACAGACGGAATTGATTCTTCTTCGCTCTCAATATTGGCATCAATCTCGTGGCCAAAATGTAGAAGGAGCCTCTCCTGTAATACTCTTTTCAGTCCGCTCGTCGCCAAATTCAGTTCTTTAAGCTTGTCCCTCAAAAGGTCACAGTTCATTGTCATTATTGTTTGCACGTCCATGTTTGATAAATTTTACAAAATTAAATATATGCCAAATTCGCTTGAATACAATTTAAATTTCTTTCCAATTTTTTGGGGAAAAAATATAAATACTAATTTATAAATAAGATATATACTAAAATACGGCTTAACATAAATATAAATTTAAAGAGTTATTTCAATTCCTCTGAAATTTTTGAAATTTTATCAAATTTATGGTAGTTTTTCCAACACAAAACAATATTTTAATTAAATATTTCTTTTCAATTTTTGTTTTTCTCTCGAAACATTAAAAAATTATTAAATTAGAAAAAAAATTATATAATTTAATATTAAATTAATCAATATAAAAATTTAAATTTCTTCACATTGAACATAAAATTATTAATATTCAACTTCAGCCATCTCTACTCACTACTTTTCACAATCTTCCAATCTTCTTGTTTGTTGATCTGCAACCCGATCTTGTCCTTTCTTTCCCTTTTCTTCTTTCGATCTTTTCAACCCTTACTTTTGTTGCAACTTCCAACCTCTTATCTTGTGTATTCTTCTTCGTTCTGCGTTACAACCTTCTTCTCTTGTTGTGTTTTACAATTTTCTTTTGTTGTATGTTGCAAATTTGTTGCAACTTGCTTCTTCTACAATCTGCTTCTCCTGCAACCTGCTTCTTCTGCAACCCGCTTCATCTGCAACCTGCTTCTTCTGCAACCTGCTTCTGATCTTTCTGCTGACAACTTTTGTTGCGGAACTTCAACTCTGCTTGTGCTTTCGTTTTGCAGCAAAAATGAAGTAGGCGATTCGTAGAATTTTTGAATTTCTAAGAATTTTGGCGATTCTAAGAATTTGATTCCTAAATTTTTTCGAATTTTAAGAATTGTTCAAAGAATCCACTTTTCTTTAGATTAAATATGTTTGTTAAATATTTATCACCTTTATTATAAAATATGAATCGTTTTTAAATTAATCTTTCATAAATTTTCTTCACTATATTCTGTTAACTGTTTTCTTGTATATAGCTTCTTCTGGATAATTTATATATTTCAATGTATTTACATTCACTTCTTTTTTATAATTTATTACTTCTTTTCACAAACTGTACTTCTGGTTCGGACGAGCCCCCAAATGTAGGATTGGCGTCCTATTGTTGTGGTATTATTTAATAAAATGAAACACTTATTTATTCATTTATAACTTTTCTTTATTTATTATTAATTATATTTGGTTTTATTATAATTATTGTGTATTATTTAGTATTATTTCTATATTCTATAGTTGATGAGCGTTTGCTTGACGGCATTAGAATGACTCTATTTTCAAATAGACGCCTTTGTATTCGTTCGTCGTTTCGTTGATTTTAATATTGTTCTGTTGTCTGTCCGTGGCTTTGTTAGTATTGTCGTCCAGTCCGGGTTGCCTTCGCGTCGGAGTTAATACCCTCTCTTATATATATGACGATATGTATCAAAACATTTATAGAGCAAATCAAAATTGACACTAAAGCAAAATATCTTGGCATGACAATAGACTCTAAATAAAAATGGAAACAATACATAATACAAAAACATGAAATTAGAAACAGACTCAGACAACTTAACTCGCTCTTAGGAAAGCAATAGAAAATATCATCTCTAATTTATAAAACAATTATCATGTCAATATAGAAATCAGCATAGAAATATAGGGCACAGAGGGAAAAACGACCGACGCAAAAATGCAGCGAGTACAATCAAAATGTCTTCGCACAATTACAAACGCTGACTGATATATCCCAAGCGACAATATAAAAATATTTTGTTTAAAGCCTATATTTGATAACTATTTATGTTTACGACAGACTGTCTTCGAAATTCAAAATGTTCCTAACTAAAATGTTAAGTTCAATACAACCTATAACACTTCAATTATAAGTAATAGTTATTAGCACCACGAGAGAACGAGCCCAAGAGTGAAAGAGAGAGTGGGAGACAGGGAGAGAAGTACGACCGATAGTTGCATTGGGCTGGTGTTTGTGCCCAATAAATTGCCCAATTGCGAGGCAGAAACTAAGGAGAGTAGAAAAACAATAACGTCCAAGGGTGCAAACATCCGCAAAGGACTAAAACACAAATACTAGAGTACTAACAAACTTCACTGTTCTGAAAAAAATTGAACATTCCAAAACATTCATAGTACTAAATAGAATTATATACTAGGTGACATTGTAAACAGTAGAGACCGAAAAATATTAAATCTTAAGTATAGTACCGCCAATACTAGTCAGTTGCTTTCGCTTTGTCGCATAACAACAATGAAGATCAAATTCCAGTTAAGCATTTGATTTGTCCGGGCTCTATATGAAAAATAAAATTTTACACAGACAAGCTATTTGCACCCCGGCAAATTTGACCTTCCAGTTATAAATTACATAATCAATTTTGTCTGGCAATGTATATTCGACGTAATCATATCTACACTGATTATAGAGAAGTAAAGGTGAAAAGAAGTGGTGCGTCTTAATATTTGTCGTTTTCTGCCTTCTGTTCTTATTCGACAATCCAGATTGGGCACCACCGTGAATTATACTACGAGACAAGAAACTGACGTGACAGGAGTACAATTTGTGATAGATTTGAACTGAGGTTTGGTTTGACACTTGTCAAAATACGCGATTCGTATCCGTCGGTCGTATTATTTGCTTATTTGTAAAAAAAAGTGAAATTAATTCTAAACGCGATCGGTGCGCGGCGTCGATAAATTAAAATTAAATAGGTGAAGGAGCCTGCGACAATGTTGCGGAGGAAAAACTGAGTCGTGCTCACTTGTGGCGATTGTTGTGGTAAAGCAAAAATATCTTGGCATGACAATAGACTCTAAATAAAAATGGAAACAATACATAATACAAAAACATGAAATTAGAAACAAACTCAGACAACTTAACTCGCTCTTAGGAAAGCAATAGAAAATATCATATCTAATTTATAAAACAATTATCATGTCAATATAGAAATCAGCATAGAAATATAGGGCACAGCGAGTGAAACGACCGACGCAACAATGCAGCGAGTACAATCAAAATGTCTTCGCACAATTACAAACGATGAATGGTATATCCCAAACGACGACATAAAAAAATTGTTATTAAACCCTTTATTTAACAACTATTTATGTTTACGACTGTTATTCGAAATTCAGAATGTTCCTAACTACAATGTTAAGTTCAATACATCCTATAACACTTCAATTATGAGTAATAGTTATTAGCACTACGAGAGAAGTGAGCCCAAGAGTGAAAGAGAGAGTGGGAGACAGGGAGAGAAGTACGAATAAACGTAGACAAAAGAGTACAAGTAATATATGTAGTTTTGGCGTCCTATTGTTGTGGTATTATTTAATAAAATGAAACACTTATTTATTCATTTATAACTTTTCTTTATTTATTATTAATTATATTTGGTTTTATTATAATTATTGTGTATTATTTAGTATTATTTCTATATTCTATAGTTGATGAGCGTTTGCTTGACGGCATTAGACTGACTCTATTTTCAAATAGACGCCTTTGTATTAGTTCATCGTTTCGTAGATTTTAATATTGTTCCGTTGTCTGTCCGTGGCTTTGTTAGTATTGTCGTCCAGTCCTGGTTGCCTTCGCGTCGGAGTTAATGCCCTCTCCTACATTCGGCCGTCCTGAAAATGCATTCGTCCCGAATGTAGTGCTCCATCTTTTCATGAATTCCGCCACCGTCGACGTTCGCCCCGGACCCTCATGTTCACCAACCTTTTCTACCTCATATCTGTCGTGATTTAATTTACGCAACACTTTATATGGCCCTAAGTATTTTGCTTTCAATTTCAGACCAGAACCATATTGGGTTCTTTTTATGGCAACTAAATCATTAATTTCATTCTGAATTTTACATTCTGAAATTTTACGCTTATCGTTAAAACCCTTCCGATTTTCCATCTGAATTTTTTCAATATTTTTTCTGGCATTTTCTCTAATTTCATCCCGTTCTACGGTTAGATCTTCTACAGCTAGTTCTTGCATTAGCTCATTTAAATTCGGCGAGGTTTTAACTCGCATTTCACATCCGGTAAGAATCTTAAACAGCGAAACGTTTGTGCTTCACGCCGGGGTATTATTTATACACTGTTGAACTTGATTTACGTATTTGTACCACTGTTCGGGGTGGTCTAAAGACATTTTCGCTAACATGGGTATGACTATGCGATGCATACGCTCTACTTGCCCATTTCCACGTGGAACCCCTGTGGAAATCAGTAGATGTTGAATTCCCTCTGTTTCGCAGTACTCTTTGAACACATGAGATGTGAAAGCAGACCCTCTGTCTGACACTATTCTTCTTGGGTTACCAAATATGGCCGACTGTTTTTTTAATCGCTCTAACACTGCTGACGCCCCTGTGTCCTTTGTAGGGTACAACCAAACAAATTTTGAAAAGCCATTAACCACTACAAACATGTAATTGTATTGTTTGTTTGCCGTCGTCATTGGGCCAACGTGGTCTATGTGAAAAGTGTTTAACGGTTGATCTTCTTTAGGTATTGGCACCAGAAACCCTTCCTTTGTGCCCGCTTTTGTATTTGCAACTATGCATTCAATACAACTTCCTACTATCTTGGCCACTTTCGATCCAAGCTTTGGTATAAAGTAAGTCTATGAGCTATTTTTATTATTTCTTCTTCCATCAGAGAGGGAACTACAATTAGTTCCTTCAAAGGATTTTTAGACAAAACGTTGTGAAACATATAAAAATCTTCGTACTCGCTATTCTCCAGAATTTTTATAATAGCTTTCGTCCAATCATCTTTTAATTGTGCCTGCTGTAACCGATGTCGTAACGAATCTTCTAATAGTAAACAGTATACCCTACTAAGGGCATCGACATGTTTCATTTGCGACCCCGATCTATGTTCGATTTGATGATCGAATTCCTGAAGGAACATTGCCCACCTAGCAATCCTCGGAGGAATATCTTCTTTTTGCATTGTCATAGCAAATGCATTGCAATCTGTGACGATCTTGAATTTGTTCCCCAATAAATATATTCTCCACTTTTTTAATGCCTCCACTATGGCTAAAACTTCGAGTTCATATGAACTATACTTCATCTCAGCCGAATTTGTCTTACGGCTCATGAATTGAACGGGGTGAAGACTTTGATCTTCCGCCCACCTTTGCAACAAAACTCCCCCATAGCCGAATTTTGAAGTGTCAGTATGAACTTCAGTTTCAGCCATAGGGTTATATAATCTTACAACCGGTGTTTTCATTAAAGCATCCTTTAATTGGTGAAAAGATGCGAGTTGTTCTTAGTTCACGATAAAAATGGAATCCTTACGAAGAAGGTCCGATAAGGGTTTAGCAATTAATGCATCATTTTTAACGAATCGCCTAAAGTAGGAAGTGAGTCCTAAAAAACGTTCAATCCCTTTTCTATCTTTTATCATCGGATATTTGGCTATTGCCCGCGTTGTCTCCTCAGACGGCTTAATCGTCCCTTCTTCTATAATGTAACCTAAAAAATTTACACGTCTTTGTAGAAATTGACATTTTTTCCACTTTATGCGAACCCCATGCTTCGCAGCTACATCAAATACTCTTTTCAACTTTTCTATCCCTTCTTTTTCGTCTTTTGATGGAATGATCAAATCATCCATGTAAACAACTACTGTGCCATCTCTTATTAGATCCCTAAAAATAGCACTGACAAATCTGCAGAACGCTGCAGGCGAATTGGAAATTCCGAAAGGTGCGTATAAGAATTCATACTGCCCCCCGTGAGACACAAACGCAGTGTATTTCCTGGATTCTGGTTCCACTGGCACGTGAAAGAATTCATCTTTCAAGTCCAGTGTAGAAAAAACGTTGGCTTGTTGCAACCGATCTACGACATCATCCATGAGCGTCATGGGAAAATTATCTCTGATTATTTTCTTATTTAATTTTCTGTAATCGCAGCAGAGACGCTTACTGCCATCTTTTTTATTAATGAGTACTATGGGCGATGCATAGCTCGATGAAATAACTTGAATTATTCCCTCTTTTAGCCATTCACCAATTTGCTTGTCTACTATACGCTGACCCTCATAAGATATCCTTCTTGGACGCTGGAAGACAGGATTCTCATCTGTTAGCACTATTTTCATTTTAATTGGACTAACAGCATCTTGTTTCGAAATGTATTCTTTAATCAAAGCAGTTAGTGTTGCTGAATAATCTTCATTAAGATGTGTCAAGTCAAATGATTCTTCATTCATTCCCTCAACATTGAAGCATATGCCTTTAAATTCTTTAAATAAATCAAAATCTTCTACTTCATCGCTGTTGTCACTTTCGCATACATTTTGTGACTGACCTTTTTGAACGAATTCAACCCCATCCTTGCTCATCTTAATGTCAACGTGGTTAAGTATCGAAACTCCGATTATGCCTTCGTAAAAAATATCGCTCTTTTCAACGACACAAAATGTTAATTTTAGTTTCATATGATCAACTTCGACGTCAATGTCAACACTACCAACTGTAGTTAACTCACTATCGCAAATCCCGAACATTCGACGTTTTTCCTCTTTCAACTTATGGCCTAATTTCATCTTCTCGAATACATCACGCCTAATTATGCATCGACTACACCCAGTATCAATTAAAGCATCGAATTGCACATTTTGTGCATAGATCTTTTTAAATCAGAAGCCGCATTTGTACCATTCATCATCAAGTGTATTTACAGTGCCGCGTTCCTGTTTTATTTCTTTCTTACGATTACATTCGAAAGACCGATGCCCCATTTCGTTACATTTAAAACATTTAAACTGTTGGCTAGTGCAATCTCTGGCCAAGTGTGTTGACACCCCACATCTATAACAATTTTTCGCATTTTTCGACTGAATTGCTTGGTCATTTTGTTCTTCTTTTATGAAAACTGGTTTTTTGAGAGATTGCGAAGGTTTATCGCGAATTTTTTCATAAATTCTTATTTGGTTTTTCAATTCGTTGTTAGATGTTGCTTGGTACAAAGGTGCCTTGTTCATCTTTGAGTCTGGAATGCCATCTATAAAATATTCCATCACACTTTCGTCGTCGAGGTTTATTGGTTTCCCTATTTCCAATAGGGTATATAAATATTCCCGAAGTGTCTCGTTTGGCTTCTTTCTACGATTTCTCAATAATCTGTGGACCTCCGATGAAGACAGCTTTGCACCAAACTCATCTATCAACGCC
Source organism: Coelopa pilipes (assembly GCA_947389925.1). Taxonomy (NCBI): domain Eukaryota; kingdom Metazoa; phylum Arthropoda; class Insecta; order Diptera; family Coelopidae; genus Coelopa; species Coelopa pilipes. The sequence goes on along the minus strand of OX376698.1, from coordinate 28,142,667 downwards.
TCTCTTAACAATTTCCAATCGATTAACCCTTGCTGACTTCTTATAAACAGCTTTGCAGCACCCTTCAGCAATTGTTTGCTATATATGAACTTCTGCACATTATTCCACCCTACGACAGACGCATTTTCTTCGAAATCCGAAGCCCATATCCTCACATCTTGCGTACCTGTACCGCTAAAGACCGGAAGACTATCCTCAATGTCTTTAAACGTGAACACTGATCTATGAACTGGTGGGCGAGGGCGAACATCGACGGGTGCGTCCCCATAAACAGACGGAATTGATTCTTCTTCGCTCTCAATATTGGCATCAATCTCGTGGCCAAAATGTAGAAGGAGCCTCTCCTGTAATACTCTTTTCAGTCCGCTTGTCGCCAAATTCAGTTCTTTAAGCTTGTCCCTCAAAAGGTCACAGTTCATTGTCATTATTGTTTGCACGTCCATGTTTGATAAATTTTACAAAATTAAATATATGCCAAATTCGCTTGAATACAATTTAAATTTCTTTCCAATTTTTTGGGGAAAAAATATAAATACTAATTTATAAATAAGATATATACTAAAATACGGCTTAACATAAATATAAATTTAAAGAGTTATTTCAATTCCTCTGAAATTTTTGAAATTTTATCAAATTTATGGTAGTTTTTCCAACACAAAACAATATTTTAATTAAATATTTCTTTTCAATTTTTGTTTTTCTCTCGAAACATTAAAAAATTATTAAATTAGAAAAAAAATTATATAATTTAATATTAAATTAATCAATATAAAAATTTAAATTTCTTCACATTGAACATAAAATTATTAATATTCAACTTCAGCCATCTCTACTCACTACTTTTCACAATCTTCCAATCTTCTTGTTTGTTGATCTGCAACCCGATCTTGTCCTTTCTTTCCCTTTTCTTCTTTCGATCTTTTCAACCCTTACTTTTGTTGCAACTTCCAACCTCTTATCTTGTGTATTCTTCTTCGTTCTGCGTTACAACCTTCTTCTCTTGTTGTGTTTTACAATTTTCTTTTGTTGTATGTTGCAAATTTGTTGCAACTTGCTTCTTCTACAATCTGCTTCTCCTGCAACCTGCTTCTTCTGCAACCCGCTTCATCTGCAACCTGCTTCTTCTGCAACCTGCTTCTGATCTTTCTGCTGACAACTTTTGTTGCGGAACTTCAACTCTGCTTGTGCTTTCGTTTTGCAGCAAAAATGAAGTAGGCGATTCGTAGAATTTTTGAATTTCTAAGAATTTTGGCGATTCTAAGAATTTGATTCCTAAATTTTTTCGAATTTTAAGAATTGTTCAAAGAATCCACTTTTCTTTAGATTAAATATGTTTGTTAAATATTTATCACCTTTATTATAAAATATGAATCGTTTTTAAATTAATCTTTCATAAATTTTCTTCACTATATTCTGTTAACTGTTTTCTTGTATATAGCTTCTTCTGGATAATTTATATATTTCAATGTATTTACATTCACTTCTTTTTTATAATTTATTACTTCTTTTCACAAACTGTACTTCTGGTTCGGACGAGCCCCCAAATGTAGGATTGGCGTCCTATTGTTGTGGTATTATTTAATAAAATGAAACACTTATTTATTCATTTATAACTTTTCTTTATTTATTATTAATTATATTTGGTTTTATTATAATTATTGTGTATTATTTAGTATTATTTCTATATTCTATAGTTGATGAGCGTTTGCTTGACGGCATTAGAATGACTCTATTTTCAAATAGACGCCTTTGTATTCGTTCGTCGTTTCGTTGATTTTAATATTGTTCTGTTGTCTGTCCGTGGCTTTGTTAGTATTGTCGTCCAGTCCGGGTTGCCTTCGCGTCGGAGTTAATACCCTCTCTTATATATATGACGATATGTATCAAAACATTTATAGAGCAAATCAAAATTGACACTAAAGCAAAATATCTTGGCATGACAATAGACTCTAAATAAAAATGGAAACAATACATAATACAAAAACATGAAATTAGAAACAGACTCAGACAACTTAACTCGCTCTTAGGAAAGCAATAGAAAATATCATCTCTAATTTATAAAACAATTATCATGTCAATATAGAAATCAGCATAGAAATATAGGGCACAGAGGGAAAAACGACCGACGCAAAAATGCAGCGAGTACAATCAAAATGTCTTCGCACAATTACAAACGCTGACTGATATATCCCAAGCGACAATATAAAAATATTTTGTTTAAAGCCTATATTTGATAACTATTTATGTTTACGACAGACTGTCTTCGAAATTCAAAATGTTCCTAACTAAAATGTTAAGTTCAATACAACCTATAACACTTCAATTATAAGTAATAGTTATTAGCACCACGAGAGAACGAGCCCAAGAGTGAAAGAGAGAGTGGGAGACAGGGAGAGAAGTACGACCGATAGTTGCATTGGGCTGGTGTTTGTGCCCAATAAATTGCCCAATTGCGAGGCAGAAACTAAGGAGAGTAGAAAAACAATAACGTCCAAGGGTGCAAACATCCGCAAAGGACTAAAACACAAATACTAGAGTACTAACAAACTTCACTGTTCTGAAAAAAATTGAACATTCCAAAACATTCATAGTACTAAATAGAATTATATACTAGGTGACATTGTAAACAGTAGAGACCGAAAAATATTAAATCTTAAGTATAGTACCGCCAATACTAGTCAGTTGCTTTCGCTTTGTCGCATAACAACAATGAAGATCAAATTCCAGTTAAGCATTTGATTTGTCCGGGCTCTATATGAAAAATAAAATTTTACACAGACAAGCTATTTGCACCCCGGCAAATTTGACCTTCCAGTTATAAATTACATAATCAATTTTGTCTGGCAATGTATATTCGACGTAATCATATCTACACTGATTATAGAGAAGTAAAGGTGAAAAGAAGTGGTGCGTCTTAATATTTGTCGTTTTCTGCCTTCTGTTCTTATTCGACAATCCAGATTGGGCACCACCGTGAATTATACTACGAGACAAGAAACTGACGTGACAGGAGTACAATTTGTGATAGATTTGAACTGAGGTTTGGTTTGACACTTGTCAAAATACGCGATTCGTATCCGTCGGTCGTATTATTTGCTTATTTGTAAAAAAAAAGTGAAATTAATTCTAAACGCGATCGGTGCGCGGCGTCGATAAATTAAAATTAAATAGGTGAAGGAGCCTGCGACAATGTTGCGGAGGAAAAACTGAGTCGTGCTCACTTGTGGCGATTGTTGTGGTAAAGCAAAAATATCTTGGCATGACAATAGACTCTAAATAAAAATGGAAACAATACATAATACAAAAACATGAAATTAGAAACAAACTCAGACAACTTAACTCGCTCTTAGGAAAGCAATAGAAAATATCATATCTAATTTATAAAACAATTATCATGTCAATATAGAAATCAGCATAGAAATATAGGGCACAGCGAGTGAAACGACCGACGCAACAATGCAGCGAGTACAATCAAAATGTCTTCGCACAATTACAAACGATGAATGGTATATCCCAAACGACGACATAAAAAAATTGTTATTAAACCCTTTATTTAACAACTATTTATGTTTACGACTGTTATTCGAAATTCAGAATGTTCCTAACTACAATGTTAAGTTCAATACATCCTATAACACTTCAATTATGAGTAATAGTTATTAGCACTACGAGAGAAGTGAGCCCAAGAGTGAAAGAGAGAGTGGGAGACAGGGAGAGAAGTACGAATAAACGTAGACAAAAGAGTACAAGTAATATATGTAGTTTTGGCGTCCTATTGTTGTGGTATTATTTAATAAAATGAAACACTTATTTATTCATTTATAACTTTTCTTTATTTATTATTAATTATATTTGGTTTTATTATAATTATTGTGTATTATTTAGTATTATTTCTATATTCTATAGTTGATGAGCGTTTGCTTGACGGCATTAGACTGACTCTATTTTCAAATAGACGCCTTTGTATTAGTTCATCGTTTCGTAGATTTTAATATTGTTCCGTTGTCTGTCCGTGGCTTTGTTAGTATTGTCGTCCAGTCCTGGTTGCCTTCGCGTCGGAGTTAATGCCCTCTCCTACATTCGGCCGTCCTGAAAATGCATTCGTCCCGAATGTAGTGCTCCATCTTTTCATGAATTCCGCCACCGTCGACGTTCGCCCCGGACCCTCATGTTCACCAACCTTTTCTACCTCATATCTGTCGTGATTTAATTTACGCAACACTTTATATGGCCCTAAGTATTTTGCTTTCAATTTCAGACCAGAACCATATTGGGTTCTTTTTATGGCAACTAAATCATTAATTTCATTCTGAATTTTACATTCTGAAATTTTACGCTTATCGTTAAAACCCTTCCGATTTTCCATCTGAATTTTTTCAATATTTTTTCTGGCATTTTCTCTAATTTCATCCCGTTCTACGGTTAGATCTTCTACAGCTAGTTCTTGCATTAGCTCATTTAAATTCGGCGAGGTTTTAACTCGCATTTCACATCCGGTAAGAATCTTAAACAGCGAAACGTTTGTGCTTCACGCCGGGGTATTATTTATACACTGTTGAACTTGATTTACGTATTTGTACCACTGTTCGGGGTGGTCTAAAGACATTTTCGCTAACATGGGTATGACTATGCGATGCATACGCTCTACTTGCCCATTTCCACGTGGAACCCCTGTGGAAATCAGTAGATGTTGAATTCCCTCTGTTTCGCAGTACTCTTTGAACACATGAGATGTGAAAGCAGACCCTCTGTCTGACACTATTCTTCTTGGGTTACCAAATATGGCCGACTGTTTTTTTAATCGCTCTAACACTGCTGACGCCCCTGTGTCCTTTGTAGGGTACAACCAAACAAATTTTGAAAAGCCATTAACCACTACAAACATGTAATTGTATTGTTTGTTTGCCGTCGTCATTGGGCCAACGTGGTCTATGTGAAAAGTGTTTAACGGTTGATCTTCTTTAGGTATTGGCACCAGAAACCCTTCCTTTGTGCCCGCTTTTGTATTTGCAACTATGCATTCAATACAACTTCCTACTATCTTGGCCACTTTCGATCCAAGCTTTGGTATAAAGTAAGTCTATGAGCTATTTTTATTATTTCTTCTTCCATCAGAGAGGGAACTACAATTAGTTCCTTCAAAGGATTTTTAGACAAAACGTTGTGAAACATATAAAAATCTTCGTACTCGCTATTCTCCAGAATTTTTATAATAGCTTTCGTCCAATCATCTTTTAATTGTGCCTGCTGTAACCGATGTCGTAACGAATCTTCTAATAGTAAACAGTATACCCTACTAAGGGCATCGACATGTTTCATTTGCGACCCCGATCTATGTTCGATTTGATGATCGAATTCCTGAAGGAACATTGCCCACCTAGCAATCCTCGGAGGAATATCTTCTTTTTGCATTGTCATAGCAAATGCATTGCAATCTGTGACGATCTTGAATTTGTTCCCCAATAAATATATTCTCCACTTTTTTAATGCCTCCACTATGGCTAAAACTTCGAGTTCATATGAACTATACTTCATCTCAGCCGAATTTGTCTTACGGCTCATGAATTGAACGGGGTGAAGACTTTGATCTTCCGCCCACCTTTGCAACAAAACTCCCCCATAGCCGAATTTTGAAGTGTCAGTATGAACTTCAGTTTCAGCCATAGGGTTATATAATCTTACAACCGGTGTTTTCATTAAAGCATCCTTTAATTGGTGAAAAGATGCGAGTTGTTCTTAGTTCACGATAAAAATGGAATCCTTACGAAGAAGGTCCGATAAGGGTTTAGCAATTAATGCATCATTTTTAACGAATCGCCTAAAGTAGGAAGTGAGTCCTAAAAAACGTTCAATCCCTTTTCTATCTTTTATCATCGGATATTTGGCTATTGCCCGCGTTGTCTCCTCAGACGGCTTAATCGTCCCTTCTTCTATAATGTAACCTAAAAAATTTACACGTCTTTGTAGAAATTGACATTTTTTCCACTTTATGCGAACCCCATGCTTCGCAGCTACATCAAATACTCTTTTCAACTTTTCTATCCCTTCTTTTTCGTCTTTTGATGGAATGATCAAATCATCCATGTAAACAACTACTGTGCCATCTCTTATTAGATCCCTAAAAATAGCACTGACAAATCTGCAGAACGCTGCAGGCGAATTGGAAATTCCGAAAGGTGCGTATAAGAATTCATACTGCCCCCCGTGAGACACAAACTCAGTGTATTTCCTGGATTCTGGTTCCACTGGCACGTGAAAGAATTCATCTTTCAAGTCCAGTGTAGAAAAAACGTTGGCTTGTTGCAACCGATCTACGACATCATCCATGAGCGTCATGGGAAAATTATCTCTGATTATTTTCTTATTTAATTTTCTGTAATCGCAGCAGAGACGCTTACTGCCATCTTTTTTATTAATGAGTACTATGGGCGATGCATAGCTCGATGAAATAACTTGAATTATTCCCTCTTTTAGCCATTCACCAATTTGCTTGTCTACTATACGCTGACCCTCATAAGATATCCTTCTTGGACGCTGGAAGACAGGATTCTCATCTGTTAGCACTATTTTCATTTTAATTGGACTAACAGCATCTTGTTTCGAAATGTATTCTTTAATCAAAGCAGTTAGTGTTGCTGAATAATCTTCATTAAGATGTGTCAAGTCAAATGATTCTTCATTCATTCCCTCAACATTGAAGCATATGCCTTTAAATTCTTTAAATAAATCAAAATCTTCTACTTCATCGCTGTTGTCACTTTCGCATACATTTTGTGACTGACCTTTTTGAACGAATTCAACCCCATCCTTGCTCATCTTAATGTCAACGTGGTTAAGTATCGAAACTCCGATTATGCCTTCGTAAAAAATATCGCTCTTTTCAACGACACAAAATGTTAATTTTAGTTTCATATGATCAACTTCGACGTCAATGTCAACACTACCAACTGTAGTTAACTCACTATCGCAAATCCCGAACATTCGACGTTTTTCCTCTTTCAACTTATGGCCTAATTTCATCTTCTCGAATACATCACGCCTAATTATGCATCGACTACACCCAGTATCAATTAAAGCATCGAATTGCACATTTTGTGCATAGATCTTTTTAAATCAGAAGCCGCATTTGTACCATTCATCATCAAGTGTATTTACAGTGCCGCGTTCCTGTTTTATTTCTTTCTTACGATTACATTCGAAAGACCGATGCCCCATTTCGTTACATTTAAAACATTTAAACTGTTGGCTAGTGCAATCTCTGGCCAAGTGTGTTGACACCCCACATCTATAACAATTTTTCGCATTTTTCGACTGAATTGCTTGGTCATTTTGTTCTTCTTTTATGAAAACTGGTTTTTTGAGAGATTGCGAAGGTTTATCGCGAATTTTTTCATAAATTCTTATTTGGTTTTTCAATTCGTTGTTAGATGTTGCTTGGTACAAAGGTGCCTTGTTCATCTTTGAGTCTGGAATGCCATCTATAAAATATTCCATCACACTTTCGTCGTCGAGGTTTATTGGTTTCCCTATTTCCAATAGGGTATATAAATATTCCCGAAGTGTCTCGTTTGGCTTCTTTCTACGATTTCTCAATAATCTGTGGACCTCCGATGAAGACAGCTTTGCACCAAACTCATCTATCAACGCCTCTCTTAACAATTTCCAATCGATTAACCCTTGCTGACTTCTTATAAACAGCTTTGCAGCACCCTTCAGCAATTGTTTGCTATATATGAACTTCTGCACATTATTCCACCCTACGACAGACGCATTTTCTTCGAAATCCGAAGCCCATATCCTCACATCTTGCGTACCTGTACCGCTAAAGACCGGAAGACTATCCTCAATGTCTTTAAACGTGAACACTGATCTATGAACTGGTGGGCGAGGGCGAACATCGACGGGTGCGTCCCCATAAACAGACGGAATTGATTCTTCTTCGCTCTCAATATTGGCATCAATCTCGTGGCCAAAATGTAGAAGGAGCCTCTCCTGTAATACTCTTTTCAGTCCGCTCGTCGCCAAATTCAGTTCTTTAAGCTTGTCCCTCAAAAGGTCACAGTTCATTGTCATTATTGTTTGCACGTCCATGTTTGATAAATTTTACAAAATTAAATATATGCCAAATTCGCTTGAATACAATTTAAATTTCTTTCCAATTTTTTGGGGAAAAAATATAAATACTAATTTATAAATAAGATATATACTAAAATACGGCTTAACATAAATATAAATTTAAAGAGTTATTTAAATTCCTCTGAAATTTTTGAAATTTTATCAAATTTATGGTAGTTTTTCCAACACAAAACAATATTTTAATTAAATATTTCTTTTCAATTTTTGTTTTTCTCTCGAAACATTAAAAAATTATTAAATTAGAAAAAAAATTATATAATTTAATATTAAATTAATCAATATAAAAATTTAAATTTCTTCACATTGAACATAAAATTATTAATATTCAACTTCAGCCATCTCTACTCACTACTTTTCACAATCTTCCAATCTTCTTGTTTGTTGATCTGCAACCCGATCTTGTCCTTTCTTTCCCTTTTCTTCTTTCGATCTTTTCAACCCTTACTTTTGTTGCAACTTCCAACCTCTTATCTTGTGTATTCTTCTTCGTTCTGCGTTACAACCTTCTTCTCTTGTTGTGTTTTACAATTTTCTTTTGTTGTATGTTGCAAATTTGTTGCAACTTGCTTCTTCTACAATCTGCTTCTCCTGCAACCTGCTTCTTCTGCAACCCGCTTCATCTGCAACCTGCTTCTTCTGCAACCTGCTTCTGATCTTTCTGCTGACAACTTTTGTTGCGGAACTTCAACTCTGCTTGTGCTTTCGTTTTGCAGCAAAAATGAAGTAGGCGATTCGTAGAATTTTTGAATTTCTAAGAATTTTGGCGATTCTAAGAATTTGATTCCTAAATTTTTTCGAATTTTAAGAATTGTTCAAAGAATCCACTTTTCTTTAGATTAAATATGTTTGTTAAATATTTATCACCTTTATTATAAAATATGAATCGTTTTTAAATTAATCTTTCATAAATTTTCTTCACTATATTCTGTTAACTGTTTTCTTGTATATAGCTTCTTCTGGATAATTTATATATTTCAATGTATTTACATTCACTTCTTTTTTATAATTTATTACTTCTTTTCACAAACTGTACTTCTGGTTCGGACGAGCCCCCAAATGTAGGATTGGCGTCCTATTGTTGTGGTATTATTTAATAAAATGAAACACTTATTTATTCATTTATAACTTTTCTTTATTTATTATTAATTATATTTGGTTTTATTATAATTATTGTGTATTATTTAGTATTATTTCTATATTCTATAGTTGATGAGCGTTTGCTTGACGGCATTAGAATGACTCTATTTTCAAATAGACGCCTTTGTATTCGTTCGTCGTTTCGTTGATTTTAATATTGTTCTGTTGTCTGTCCGTGGCTTTGTTAGTATTGTCGTCCAGTCCGGGTTGCCTTCGCGTCGGAGTTAATACCCTCTCTTATATATATGACGATATGTATCAAAACATTTATAGAGCAAATCAAAATTGACACTAAAGCAAAATATCTTGGCATGACAATAGACTCTAAATAAAAATGGAAACAATACATAATACAAAAACATGAAATTAGAAACAGACTCAGACAACTTAACTCGCTCTTAGGAAAGCAATAGAAAATATCATCTCTAATTTATAAAACAATTATCATGTCAATATAGAAATCAGCATAGAAATATAGGGCACAGAGGGAAAAACGACCGACGCAAAAATGCAGCGAGTACAATCAAAATGTCTTCGCACAATTACAAACGCTGACTGATATATCCCAAGCGACAATATAAAAATATTTTGTTTAAAGCCTATATTTGATAACTATTTATGTTTACGACAGACTGTCTTCGAAATTCAAAATGTTCCTAACTAAAATGTTAAGTTCAATACAACCTATAACACTTCAATTATAAGTAATAGTTATTAGCACCACGAGAGAACGAGCCCAAGAGTGAAAGAGAGAGTGGGAGACAGGGAGAGAAGTACGACCGATAGTTGCATTGGGCTGGTGTTTGTGCCCAATAAATTGCCCAATTGCGAGGCAGAAACTAAGGAGAGTAGAAAAACAATAACGTCCAAGGGTGCAAACATCCGCAAAGGACTAAAACACAAATACTAGAGTACTAACAAACTTCACTGTTCTGAAAAAAATTGAACATTCCAAAACATTCATAGTACTAAATAGAATTATATACTAGGTGACATTGTAAACAGTAGAGACCGAAAAATATTAAATCTTAAGTATAGTACCGCCAATACTAGTCAGTTGCTTTCGCTTTGTCGCATAACAACAATGAAGATCAAATTCCAGTTAAGCATTTGATTTGTCCGGGCTCTATATGAAAAATAAAATTTTACACAGACAAGCTATTTGCACCCCGGCAAATTTGACCTTCCAGTTATAAATTACATAATCAATTTTGTCTGGCAATGTATATTCGACGTAATCATATCTACACTGATTATAGAGAAGTAAAGGTGAAAAGAAGTGGTGCGTCTTAATATTTGTCGTTTTCTGCCTTCTGTTCTTATTCGACAATCCAGATTGGGCACCACCGTGAATTATACTACGAGACAAGAAACTGACGTGACAGGAGTACAATTTGTGATAGATTTGAACTGAGGTTTGGTTTGACACTTGTCAAAATACGCGATTCGTATCCGTCGGTCGTATTATTTGCTTATTTGTAAAAAAAAGTGAAATTAATTCTAAACGCGATCGGTGCGCGGCGTCGATAAATTAAAATTAAATAGGTGAAGGAGCCTGCGACAATGTTGCGGAGGAAAAACTGAGTCGTGCTCACTTGTGGCGATTGTTGTGGTAAAGCAAAAATATCTTGGCATGACAATAGACTCTAAATAAAAATGGAAACAATACATAATACAAAAACATGAAATTAGAAACAAACTCAGACAACTTAACTCGCTCTTAGGAAAGCAATAGAAAATATCATATCTAATTTATAAAACAATTATCATGTCAATATAGAAATCAGCATAGAAATATAGGGCACAGCGAGTGAAACGACCGACGCAACAATGCAGCGAGTACAATCAAAATGTCTTCGCACAATTACAAACGATGAATGGTATATCCCAAACGACGACATAAAAAAATTGTTTTTAAACCCTTTATTTAACAACTATTTATGTTTACGACTGTTATTCGAAATTCAGAATGTTCCTAACTACAATGTTAAGTTCAATACATCCTATAACACTTCAATTATGAGTAATAGTTATTAGCACTACGAGAGAAGTGAGCCCAAGAGTGAAAGAGAGAGTGGGAGACAGGGAGAGAAGTACGAATAAACGTAGACAAAAGAGTACAAGTAATATATGTAGTTTTGGCGTCCTATTGTTGTGGTATTATTTAATAAAATGAAACACTTATTTATTCATTTATAACTTTTCTTTATTTATTATTAATTATATTTGGTTTTATTATAATTATTGTGTATTATTTAGTATTATTTCTATATTCTATAGTTGATGAGCGTTTGCTTGACGGCATTAGACTGACTCTATTTTCAAATAGACGCCTTTGTATTAGTTCATCGTTTCGTAGATTTTAATATTGTTCCATTGTCTGTCCGTGGCTTTGTTAGTATTGTCGTCCAGTCCTGGTTGCCTTCGCGTCGGAGTTAATGCCCTCTCCTACATTCGGCCGTCCTGAAAATGCATTCGTCCCGAATGTAGTGCTCCATCTTTTCATGAATTCCGCCACCGTCGACGTTCGCCCCGGACCCTCATGTTCACCAACCTTTTCTACCTCATATCTGTCGTGATTTAATTTACGCAACACTTTATATGGCCCTAAGTATTTTGCTTTCAATTTCAGACCAGAACCATATTGGGTTCTTTTTATGGCAACTAAATCATTAATTTCATTCTGAATTTTACATTCTGAAATTTTACGCTTATCGTTAAAACCCTTCCGATTTTCCATCTGAATTTTTTCAATATTTTTTCTGGCATTTTCTCTAATTTCATCCCGTTCTACGGTTAGATCTTCTACAGCTAGTTCTTGCATTAGCTCATTTAAATTCGGCGAGGTTTTAACTCGCATTTCACATCCGGTAAGAATCTTAAACAGCGAAACGTTTGTGCTTCACGCCGGGGTATTATTTATACACTGTTGAACTTGATTTACGTATTTGTACCACTGTTCGGGGTGGTCTAAAGACATTTTCGCTAACATGGGTATGACTATGCGATGCATACGCTCTACTTGCCCATTTCCACGTGGAACCCCTGTGGAAATCAGTAGATGTTGAATTCCCTCTGTTTCGCAGTACTCTTTGAACACATGAGATGTGAAAGCAGACCCTCTGTCTGACACTATTCTTCTTGGGTTACCAAATATGGCCGACTGTTTTTTTAATCGCTCTAACACTGCTGACGCCCCTGTGTCCTTTGTAGGGTACAACCAAACAAATTTTGAAAAGCCATTAACCACTACAAACATGTAATTGTATTGTTTGTTTGCCGTCGTCATTGGGCCAACGTGGTCTATGTGAAAAGTGTTTAACGGTTGATCTTCTTTAGGTATTGGCACCAGAAACCCTTCCTTTGTGCCCGCTTTTGTATTTGCAACTATGCATTCAATACAACTTCCTACTATCTTGGCCACTTTCGATCCAAGCTTTGGTATAAAGTAAGTCTATGAGCTATTTTTATTATTTCTTCTTCCATCAGAGAGGGAACTACAATTAGTTCCTTCAAAGGATTTTTAGACAAAACGTTGTGAAACATATAAAAATCTTCGTACTCGCTATTCTCCAGAATTTTTATAATAGCTTTCGTCCAATCATCTTTTAATTGTGCCTGCTGTAACCGATGTCGTAACGAATCTTCTAATAGTAAACAGTATACCCTACTAAGGGCATCGACATGTTTCATTTGCGACCCCGATCTATGTTCGATTTGATGATCGAATTCCTGAAGGAACATTGCCCACCTAGCAATCCTCGGAGGAATATCTTCTTTTTGCATTGTCATAGCAAATGCATTGCAATCTGTGACGATCTTGAATTTGTTCCCCAATAAATATATTCTCCACTTTTTTAATGCCTCCACTATGGCTAAAACTTCGAGTTCATATGAACTATACTTCATCTCAGCCGAATTTGTCTTACGGCTCATGAATTGAACGGGGTGAAGACTTTGATCTTCCGCCCACCTTTGCAACAAAACTCCCCCATAGCCGAATTTTGAAGTGTCAGTATGAACTTCAGTTTCAGCCATAGGGTTATATAATCTTACAACCGGTGTTTTCATTAAAGCATCCTTTAATTGGTGAAAAGATGCGAGTTGTTCTTAGTTCACGATAAAAATGGAATCCTTACGAAGAAGGTCCGATAAGGGTTTAGCAATTAATGCATCATTTTTAACGAATCGCCTAAAGTAGGAAGTGAGTCCTAAAAAACGTTCAATCCCTTTTCTATCTTTTATCATCGGATATTTGGCTATTGCCCGCGTTGTCTCCTCAGACGGCTTAATCGTCCCTTCTTCTATAATGTAACCTAAAAAATTTACACGTCTTTGTAGAAATTGACATTTTTTCCACTTTATGCGAACCCCATGCTTCGCAGCTACATCAAATACTCTTTTCAACTTTTCTATCCCTTCTTTTTCGTCTTTTGATGGAATGATCAAATCATCCATGTAAACAACTACTGTGCCATCTCTTATTAGATCCCTAAAAATAGCACTGACAAATCTGCAGAACGCTGCAGGCGAATTGGAAATTCCGAAAGGTGCGTATAAGAATTCATACTGCCCCCCGTGAGACACAAACGCAGTGTATTTCCTGGATTCTGGTTCCACTGGCACGTGAAAGAATTCATCTTTCAAGTCCAGTGTAGAAAAAACGTTGGCTTGTTGCAACCGATCTACGACATCATCCATGAGCGTCATGGGAAAATTATCTCTGATTATTTTCTTATTTAATTTTCTGTAATCGCAGCAGAGACGCTTACTGCCATCTTTTTTATTAATGAGTACTATGGGCGATGCATAGCTCGATGAAATAACTTGAATTATTCCCTCTTTTAGCCATTCACCAATTTGCTTGTCTACTATACGCTGACCCTCATAAGATATCCTTCTTGGACGCTGGAAGACAGGATTCTCATCTGTTAGCACTATTTTCATTTTAATTGGACTAACAGCATCTTGTTTCGAAATGTATTCTTTAATCAAAGCAGTTAGTGTTGCTGAATAATCTTCATTAAGATGTGTCAAGTCAAATGATTCTTCATTCATTCCCTCAACATTGAAGCATATGCCTTTAAATTCTTTAAATAAATCAAAATCTTCTACTTCATCGCTGTTGTCACTTTCGCATACATTTTGTGACTGACCTTTTTGAACGAATTCAACCCCATCCTTGCTCATCTTAATGTCAACGTGGTTAAGTATCGAAACTCCGATTATGCCTTCGTAAAAAATATCGCTCTTTTCAACGACACAAAATGTTAATTTTAGTTTCATATGATCAACTTCGACGTCAATGTCAACACTACCAACTGTAGTTAACTCACTATCGCAAATCCCGAACATTCGACGTTTTTCCTCTTTCAACTTATGGCCTAATTTCATCTTCTCGAATACATCACGCCTAATTATGCATCGACTACACCCAGTATCAATTAAAGCATCGAATTGCACATTTTGTGCATAGATCTTTTTAAATCAGAAGCCGCATTTGTACCATTCATCATCAAGTGTATTTACAGTGCCGCGTTCCTGTTTTATTTCTTTCTTACGATTACATTCGAAAGACCGATGCCCCATTTCGTTACATTTAAAACATTTAAACTGTTGGCTAGTGCAATCTCTGGCCAAGTGTGTTGACACCCCACATCTATAACAATTTTTCGCATTTTTCGACTGAATTGCTTGGTCATTTTGTTCTTCTTTTATGAAAACTGGTTTTTTGAGAGATTGCGAAGGTTTATCGCGAATTTTTTCATAAATTCTTATTTGGTTTTTCAATTCGTTGTTAGATGTTGCTTGGTACAAAGGTGCCTTGTTCATCTTTGAGTCTGGAATGCCATCTATAAAATATTCCATCACACTTTCGTCGTCGAGGTTTATTGGTTTCCCTATTTCCAATAGGGTATATAAATATTCCCGAAGTGTCTCGTTTGGCTTCTTTCTACGATTTCTCAATAATCTGTGGACCTCCGATGAAGACAGCTTTGCACCAAACTCATCTATCAACGCCTCTCTTAACAATTTCCAATCGATTAACCCTTGCTGACTTCTTATAAACAGCTTTGCAGCACCCTTCAGCAATTGTTTGCTATATATGAACTTCTGCACATTATTCCACCCTACGACAGACGCATTTTCTTCGAAATCCGAAGCCCATATCCTCACATCTTGCGTACCTGTACCGCTAAAGACCGGAAGACTATCCTCAATGTCTTTAAACGTGAACACTGATCTATGAACTGGTGGGCGAGGGCGAACATCGACGGGTGCGTCCCCATAAACAGACGGAATTGATTCTTCTTCGCTCTCAATATTGGCATCAATCTCGTGGCCAAAATGTAGAAGGAGCCTCTCCTGTAATACTCTTTTCAGTCCGCTCGTCGCCAAATTCAGTTCTTTAAGCTTGTCCCTCAAAAGGTCACAGTTCATTGTCATTATTGTTTGCACGTCCATGTTTGATAAATTTTACAAAATTAAATATATGCCAAATTCGCTTGAATACAATTTAAATTTCTTTCCAATTTTTTGGGGAAAAAATATAAATACTAATTTATAAATAAGATATATACTAAAATACGGCTTAACATAAATATAAATTTAAAGAGTTATTTCAATTCCTCTGAAATTTTTGAAATTTTATCAAATTTATGGTAGTTTTTCCAACACAAAACAATATTTTAATTAAATATTTCTTTTCAATTTTTGTTTTTCTCTCGAAACATTAAAAAATTATTAAATTAGAAAAAAAATTATATAATTTAATATTAAATTAATCAATATAAAAATTTAAATTTCTTCACATTGAACATAAAATTATTAATATTCAACTTCAGCCATCTCTACTCACTACTTTTCACAATCTTCCAATCTTCTTGTTTGTTGATCTGCAACCCGATCTTGTCCTTTCTTTCCCTTTTCTTCTTTCGATCTTTTCAACCCTTACTTTTGTTGCAACTTCCAACCTCTTATCTTGTGTATTCTTCTTCGTTCTGCGTTACAACCTTCTTCTCTTGTTGTGTTTTACAATTTTCTTTTGTTGTATGTTGCAAATTTGTTGCAACTTGCTTCTTCTACAATCTGCTTCTCCTGCAACCTGCTTCTTCTGCAACCCGCTTCATCTGCAACCTGCTTCTTCTGCAACCTGCTTCTGATCTTTCTGCTGACAACTTTTGTTGCGGAACTTCAACTCTGCTTGTGCTTTCGTTTTGCAGCAAAAATGAAGTAGGCGATTCGTAGAATTTTTGAATTTCTAAGAATTTTGGCGATTCTAAGAATTTGATTCCTAAATTTTTTCGAATTTTAAGAATTGTTCAAAGAATCCGCTTTTCTTTAGATTAAATATGTTTGTTAAATATTTATCACCTTTATTATAAAATATGAATCGTTTTTAAATTAATCTTTCATAAATTTTCTTCACTATATTCTGTTAACTGTTTTCTTGTATATAGCTTCTTCTGGATAATTTATATATTTCAATGTATTTACATTCACTTCTTTTTTATAATTTATTACTTCTTTTCACAAACTGTACTTCTGGTTCGGACGAGCCCCCAAATGTAGGATTGGCGTCCTATTGTTGTGGTATTATTTAATAAAATGAAACACTTATTTATTCATTTATAACTTTTCTTTATTTATTATTAATTATATTTGGTTTTATTATAATTATTGTGTATTATTTAGTATTATTTCTATATTCTATAGTTGATGAGCGTTTGCTTGACGGCATTAGAATGACTCTATTTTCAAATAGACGCCTTTGTATTCGTTCGTCGTTTCGTTGATTTTAATATTGTTCTGTTGTCTGTCCGTGGCTTTGTTAGTATTGTCGTCCAGTCCGGGTTGCCTTCGCGTCGGAGTTAATACCCTCTCTTATATATATGACGATATGTATCAAAACATTTATAGAGCAAATCAAAATTGACACTAAAGCAAAATATCTTGGCATGACAATAGACTCTAAATAAAAATGGAAACAATACATAATACAAAAACATGAAATTAGAAACAGACTCAGACAACTTAACTCGCTCTTAGGAAAGCAATAGAAAATATCATCTCTAATTTATAAAACAATTATCATGTCAATATAGAAATCAGCATAGAAATATAGGGCACAGAGGGAAAAACGACCGACGCAAAAATGCAGCGAGTACAATCAAAATGTCTTCGCACAATTACAAACGCTGACTGATATATCCCAAGCGACAATATAAAAATATTTTGTTTAAAGCCTATATTTGATAACTATTTATGTTTACGACAAACTGTCTTCGAAATTCAAAATGTTCCTAACTACAATGTTAAGTTCAATACAACCTATAACATTTCAATTATGAGTAATAGTTATTAGCACCACGAGAGCACGGGCCCAAGAGTGAAAGAGAGAGTGGGAGACAGGGAGAGAAGTACGACGGATAGTTGCATTGGGCTGGTGTTTGTGCCCAATAAATTGCCCAATTGCGAGGCAGAAACTAAGGAGAGTAGAAAAACAATAACGTCCAAAGGTGCAAACATCCGCAAAGGACTAAAGCACAGATATTAGAGTACTAACAAACTTCACTGTTCTGAAAAAAATTGGACATTCCAAAACATTCATAGTACTAAATAGAATTATATACTAGGTGACATTGTAAACAGTAGAGACCGAAAAATATTAAGCCTTAATGTAAACTTCAAACGGTAATTCTTCTACAATAGCTACGATATTCTAAAATATCCCTCCTTCTGACGCAGAGCACTGTAGGCACAGGAATGGGATGTAAGGAGCCATAATTGATACTTTATATGGGCGGTTTTTGGCCGCGACAACTACCTCCGGGAAATTTAAATTGAATTTGGGAGGAATTCATACGGATTCAAAACACTGCAGCCTCATTATGTCACTTAAGACCCGTACAAGCCAAATGCCATTTCCCTTCCACCATCATTATCTAGTACGTACGTCCAAGGCGACACCCCCTTCTTTTTTTTTAATTGTTCAACGAACCTTGGCTAACTTTGCCACAAAGTAATTCGCTACATTGAAAGCACGTTTTTAGACCAGTTCATTCGCATGTATTGTACGTCTCTTCATCGAATATTACAGTTTTTGGTCATTTTGGTACCTCCCATCTGATGAGAAATGTCTTCACGAATGTGTGTCAACTTTTGCAAATCATATACTTTAATATTCTTTAATAATTGATTGACCAAGTCTGCGATATTAGGAAGTACATATTGGTACAATGAAATAATACCAACAAAGGAGCTTAGTATTTGGTTGTACGGGGATCCTAACCATGACTTGCACCTTTTCTGGGTCCAAATATAAACCTTGGCGATCGACAACGTATCCTAAATAACGAAGTGAACATATACAAAAGTTGAATTTTTCCCTATTCAACCTCAACTGTGATGACAATCGCAATACCTCCTTCAACACCACATTTAGTTTCCTATCGAAGTTACTCGTAACGATAACTAAATCAAAAAAGTAAGAACATGAGATTCTAAGTCAGCTGAATCAATAAACCTCTACTAGGTTACAGGAGTATGATTAACACTATATTGCTCTAAAAGCCAGTTGAATACAATCGACCTGAATTGCGAGCCACCAGTGTTTCAGGTTCTTCGAAATAATGGACTATCTCGCCCTCAAAGTAATCCAGCACACTCCGTAAATTTCTTACCGGTTTTGTTGGGCTTGATTGAATTTCCTTAAAATCAATGAAAATTCTTCACCCTCCACTTTTTTTGCATCAATTCGCTTCCTATTTCTCGTTTGCTGGCGTCACAGTGAATATAGAGGGGCTTCGAAAAATCAGAACATTGCAGTTAGAAGGTCAGACATGTCTTTAACTCCTCAAAAGCTAGCCTTCTTCGATCCAACCAAGTGAACGATTGTTCTTTAAAAAATCTGTTAGCGGACCAGTAACAGAAGCATAGTGAATGAACTTCTTATATTATCCGACATATCTTAGCCGTTGTACAGATCGCTGAGTCGGAAATTCAGAGATAGTAGACACTTTATCTGGATCTGTACGAATATTGTCATTCCCCTCGATTTGCCCAAAATAGTGGACTTTACGAAGATAATAGGGATTTTTGTCTACAGAAATTGTCAAGCCCGATAGTAAAACCGACAGATGTATATAAAAGCTATCTGACTCGATCACCAAGTCGTCTGGATATATGAACACTTCCGCTCTCCATTAGGCGTGACATCGTCTGAGGCGCTTTGCATAAGCCGAAGGGCATCACCTTGTAATTATTAAACGTCCAGTCCAGTCTGGTAATGAACTCTGTTTGAGGGAGCTTACTGAGAACCCCCTTAATATTAGGTAACGGATACACAGTCTTCCAGTTAACTACACTCAGTTTTCTACTGTCAAGGCCTACCGGTGAGACCGCGAACTATCGGATTCCTCGATCACGCCCAGTTCCAGCATCCTGTCAACTTCAGAGTAAATTATCTTCTCTATAGCGGGTGGCATCGCGTTTGCTGCTGTATAGCTTTGACATTTCCCACGTCGATTGAATAAGCTATCCGCTTGGTTTTCTCCAGTCTCTCTTTCGTAAATGAGGAGAAGAGATCTATGACTCATAGTAAGAATGTTTTTTGAGATGCAGACAGGACATGGTTAGCAGTGAGAGTCTAAGGATATTCATGGCCCATTCCGAACACTAATTCGGGAGAAATCAAATCAAATAGTCTCCAAAAATCAATACCCAAGTACAGACCTGTGTGAGACAAGGAATGATATGCCTTTGATTTACCCCCGATATCCAATTCTCGTCCGTACGTATCCAATCACTTCCTGTTTCTTTCTGTCCGCGAATCAGAGTTAATTGCTCCAAATTGGGTTTTTTATTTTAGAAGAAGAATTAAGTTCTCTGTCAAGGAATCCGATGATAGATTTTCCAAATGAAGTGCCACACCAAACTCGTTGTAAGATGCACTCTGATCGCCCACGCTATTCTTATAACGGTGGCCAGTTTTGCGACAATTCCAGCAATCTTTACCCTCGTCCGAATAGTTTAGTTCTTCCTTTCTTCCATCTTTCCTTCTCTATTTCCGCGATATTTCAATCGGGGAGTTATCTGGAATTCGCTGTCGTAACGGGAGTAATCGTAAAATGAATGGAAGGATTCTGTGACCTTCTGTTTCCGGTCTCGAATCATTACAATATAGTCCATATATGTTCGCGAGTCCTTATATTGCCGTCAGAGAGCCGAACATAAACCGAATCTCGCGGACAGACCTATGGTACCGCCAAAACTAGTCACTTTAGCACTAGTCACGTTAAGCATTTGATTTGTCCGGGCTCTATATGATAAATAAAATTTTACACAGACAAGCTATCTGCACCCCCGGTAAATTTGACCTTCCAGTTATAAATTACATAACAAACTTTGTCTGGACGACAAGTAAGATGGGATCTGTGTTATGGTCAACCGAAGTGATCCTGTTAGTCATCCATTATACCGGAGGAAATCACAGCAATTGCTCAATTGCTCGACTGTTACTGAATTGGCAACGATTGTTGCGGAGATCAGTAAATAATTGTTCACAGATTAGTTATTTCATGATATGGCAGTCTGGATCAAATTATGTGCGGTGTATGCTATGTATAATCGACGTAATCATATCTACACTATTTATAGAAAAATAAGTCTGAATATTTGTCGTTTTCTGCCTTCTGTTCTTATTCGACAATCCAGATTGGGCACCACCCGGAATTATACTACGAGACAAGAAACTAACGTGACAGGAGTACAATTTGTGATAGATTTGAACTGAGGTTTGGTTTGACACTTGGCAAAATACGCGATTCGTATCCGTCGGTCGTATTATTTGCTTATTTGTAAAAAAAAGTGAAATTAATTCTAAACGCGATCGGTGCGCGGCGTCGATTAATTAAAATTAAATAGGTGAAGGAGCCTGCGACAACGTTGCGCCCAACGGAGGAAAAACTGAGCCGTGCTCACTTGTAGCGATTGTTGTTGTATCGTTTGTGGACATTTGGTTTGAGTTGTGTTTTATTTGATTATAATATTATAATAATAATTTGGGTTTCTCTTTCTTTCTTGTAAGAAGGCGCTCAAGCTACGGAAGTGGACTTGGACAATGGATTAGGCTTCCTGGAGTAGGAGTCGCAAATAAATTTTCAGAGTGGCAAAATGTTCAGATATCCTGAAAATGGAAGCAGGAGTACCGCAGGGTAGTGTGCTAGGTCCCCTTCTGTATGTACTGTACACCCCAGCTGTCCTCCTACGAACAAGAAACGATGACCTGAACTTTTGAAGACGATTATATTGCAGATAATAACATTGACAACGTAACGGCGGAACTATAAGGAATTTGAAATCGCACACTAAAATGGTTCAAAAATTGTGGAATACAAATAAACGTAGACTAAAGAGTACAAGTAATATATGACGATATGTATCAAAACATTTATAGAGCAAATCAAAATTGACACTAAAGCAAAATATCTTGGCATGACAATAGACTCTAATTAAAAATGGAAACAATACATAATACAAAAACATGAAATTAGAAACAGACTCAGACAACTTAACTCGCTCTTAGGAAAACAATAGAAAATATCATCTCTAATTTATAAAACAATTATCATGTCAATATAGAAATCAGCATAGAAATATAGGGCACAGCGAGTGAAACGACCGACGCAACAATGCAGCGAGTACAATCAAAATGTCTTCGCACAATTACAAACGACGAATGGTATAACCCAAACGACGACATACAAAAAGCCTTTTTTTAAAGCCTTTATTTGATAACTGTTTATGTTTACGACTGTTATTCGAAACTCAGAATGTTCCTAACTACAATGTTAAGTTCAATACATCCTATAACACTTCAATTATGAGTAATAGTTATTATCACCACGAGAGAACGAGCCCAAGAGTGAAAGAGAGAGTTGGAGACAGGGAGAGAAGTACGACCGATAGTTGCATTGGGCTGGTGTTTGTGCCCAATAAATTGCCAAATTGCGATGCAGAAACTAAGGAGATTAGAGAAACGATAACGTCCAAGGGTGCAAACAAACGCAAAGGACTATAGCACAGATACTAGAGTAATAACAAACTTCATTGTTCTGAAAAAAATTGGACATTCCAAAACTTTCATAGTAATAAATGAAACTATAAACTACGTGACATTGTAAATATTAAACTTTAACGTAAACGGTAATTCTTCGACATTAGACACGACATTCTAAAATATCCTTCCTTCTGACGCAGAGCACTGTATGCACAGGAATGGGATGTAGGAGCCATAATTTATACTTTATACGGGCGGTTTTTGGCCGCGACAACTACCTCCGGGAAATTTAAATTGAATTTGGGAGGAATTCATACGGATTCAAAACACTGCAGCCTCATTATGTCACTTAGGTCCCGTACATGCCAAATGCTATTTCCCTGCCATCATCATCATCTAGTACGTACGTTCAAGGCCACACCCCCCTTCTTGATTTTTAATTGTTCAACGAACCTTGGCTAACTTTGCCACAAAGTAATTCGCTTCATTGAAAGCACATTATTTCATCTCTAGACCAGTTCATTCGCATGTATTGTACGTCTCTTCATCGGATATTACAGTTTTTGGTCATTTTGGTACCCCCCATCTGATGAGAAATGTCTTCACGAATGTGTGTCAACTTTTGCAAATCATATACTTTAATATTCTTTAATAATTGATTGACCAAGTCTGCGATATTAGGAAGTACATATTGGTACAATGAAATAATACCAACAAAGGAGCTTAGTATTTGGTTGTACGGGGATCCTAACCATGACTTGCACCTTTTCTGGGTCCAAATATAAACCTTGGCGATCGACAACGTATCCTA
The DNA here is from genome assembly GCA_947389925.1 of Coelopa pilipes. Classification (NCBI taxonomy): domain Eukaryota; kingdom Metazoa; phylum Arthropoda; class Insecta; order Diptera; family Coelopidae; genus Coelopa; species Coelopa pilipes. Next base: position 28,119,523 of record OX376698.1, on the reverse strand, counting down.
AATAACGAAGTGAAGGTATACAAAAGTTGCATTTTTCCCTATTCAACCTCAACTGTGATGACAATCGCAATACCTCCTTCAACACCACATTTAGTTTCCTATCGAAGTTACTCGTAACGATAACTAAATCAAAAAAGTAAGAACATGAGATTCTAAGTCAGCTGAATCAATAAACCTCTACTAGGTTACAGGAGTATGATTAACACTATATTGCTCTAAAAGCCAGTTGAATACAATCGACCTGAATTGCGAGCCACCAGTGTTTCAGGTTCTTCGAAATAATGGACTATCTCGCCCTCAAAGTAATCCAGCACACTCCGTAAATTTCTTACCGGTTTTGTTGGGCTTGATTGAATTTCTTTAAAATCAATGAAAATTCTTCACCCTCCACTTTTTTTGCATCAATTCGCTTCCTATTTCTCGTTTGCTGGCGTCACAGTGAATATAGAGGGGCTTCGAAAAATCTGAACATTGCAGTTAGAAGGTCAGACATGTCTTTAACTCCTCAAAAGCTAGCCTTCTTCGATCCAACCAAGTGAACGATTGTTCTTTAAAAAATCTGTTAGTAACAGAAGCATAGTGAATGAACTTCTTATATTATCCGACATATCTTAGCCGTTGTACAGATCGCTGAGTCGGAAATTCAGAGATAGTAGACACTTTATCTGGATCTGTACGAATATTGTCATTCCCCTCGATTTGCCCAAAATAGTGGACTTTACGAAGATAATAGGGATTTTTGTCTACAGAAATTGTCAAGCCCGATAGTAAAACCGACAGATGTATATAAAAGCTATCTGACTCGATCACCAAGTCGTCTGGATATATGAACACTTCCGCTCTCCATTAGGCGTGACATCGTCTGAGGCGCTTTGCATAAGCCGAAGGGCATCACCTTGTAATTATTAAACGTCCAGTCCAGTCTGGTAATGAACTCTGTTTGAGGGAGCTTACTGAGAACCCCCTTAATATTAGGTAACGGATACACAGTCTTCCAGTTAACTACACTCAGTTTTCTACTGTCAAGGCCTACCGGTGAGACCGCGAACTATCGGATTCCTCGATCACGCCCAGTTCCAGCATCCTGTCAACTTCAGAGTAAATTATCTTCTCTATAGCGGGTGGCATCGCGTTTGCTGCTGTATAGCTTTGACATTTCCCACGTCGATTGAATAAGCTATCCGCTTGGTTTTCTCCAGTCTCTCTTTCGTAAATGAGGAGAAGAGATCTATGACTCATAGTAAGAATGTTTTTTGAGATGCAGACAGGATATGGTTAGCAGTGAGAGTCTAAGGATATTCATGGCCCATTCCGAACACTAATTCGGGAGAAATCAAATCAAATAGTCTCCAAAAATCAATACCCAAGTACAGACCTGTGTGAGACAAGGAATGATATGCCTTTGATTTACCCCCGATATCCAATTCTCGTCCGTACGTATCCAATCACTTCCTGTTTCTTTCTGTCCGCGAATCAGAGTTAATTGCTCCAAATTGGGTTTTTTATTTTAGAAGAAGAATTAAGTTCTCTGTCAAGGAATCCGATGATAGATTTTCCAAATGAAGTGCCACACCAAACTCGTAGTAAGATGCACTCTGATCGCCCACGCTATTCTTATAACGGTGGCCAGTTTTGCGACAATTCCAGCAATCTTTACCCTCGTCCGAATAGTTTAGTTCTTCCTTTCTTCCATCTTTCCTTCTCTATTTCCGCGATATTTCAATCGGGGAGTTATCTGGAATTCGCTGTCGTAACGGGAGTAATCGTAAAATGAATGGAAGGATTCTGTGACCTTCTGTTTCCGGTCTCGAATCATTACAATATAGTCAATATATGTTCGCGAGTCCTTATATTGCCGTCAGAGAGCCGAACATAAACCGAATCTCGCGGACAGACCTATGGTACCGCCAAAACTAGTCACTTTAGCACTAGTCACGTTAAGCATTTGATTTGTCCGGGCTCTATATGATAAATAAAATTTTACACAGACAAGCTATCTGCACCCCCGGTAAATTTGACCTTCCAGTTATAAATTACATAACAAACTTTGTCTGGACGACAAGTAAGATGGGATCTGTGTTATGGTCAACCGAAGAGATCCTGTTAGTCATCCATTATACCGGAGGAAATCACAGCAATTGCTCAATTGCTCGACTGTTACTGAATTGGCAACGATTGTTGCGGAGATCAGTAAATAATTGTTCACAGATTAGTTATTTCATGATATGGCAGTCTGGATCAAATTATGTGCGGTGTATGCTATGTATAATCGACGTAATCATATCTACACTATTTATAGAAAAATAAGTCTTAATATTTGTCGTTTTCTGCCTTCTGTTCTTATTCGACAATCCAGATTGGGCACCACCGTGAATTATACTACGAGACAAGAAACTAACGTGACAGGAGTACAATTTGTGATAGATTTGAACTGAGGTTTGGTTTGACACTTGGCAAAATACGCGATTCGTATCCGTCGGTCGTATTATTTGCTTATTTGTAAAAAAAAGTGAAATTAATTCTAAACGCGATCGGTGCGCGGCGTCGATTAATTAAAATTAAATAGGTGAAGGAGCCTGCGACAACGTTGCGCCCAACGGAGGAAAAACTGAGCCGTGCTCACTTGTAGCGATTGTTGTTGTATCGTTTGTGGACATTTGGTTTGAGTTGTGTTTTATTTGATTATAATATTATAATAATAATTTGGGTTTCTCTTTCTTTCTTGTAAGAAGGCGCTCAAGCTACGGAAGTGGACTTGGACAATGGATTAGGCTTCCTGGAGTAGGAGTCGCAAATAAATTTTCAGAGTGGCAAAATGTTCAGATACCCTGAAAATGGAAGCAGGAGTACCGTAGGGTAGTGTGCTAGGTCCCCTTCTGTATGTACTGTACACCCCAGCTGTCCTCCTACGAACAAGAAACGATGACCTGAACTTTTGAAGACGATTATATTGCAGATAATAACATTGACAACGTAACGGCGGAACTATAAAGAATTTGAAATCGCACACTAAAATGGTTCAAAAATTGTGGAATACAAATAAACGTAGACTAAAGAGTACAAGTAATATATGACGATATGTATCAAAACATTTATAGAGCAAATCAAAATTGACACTAAAGCAAAATATCTTGGCATGACAATAGACTCTAATTAAAAATGGAAACAATACATAATACAAAAACATGAAATTAGAAACAGACTCAGACAACTTAACTCGCTCTTAGGAAAACAATAGAAAATATCATCTCTAATTTATAAAACAATTATCATGTCAATATAGAAATCAGCATAGAAATATAGGGCACAGCGAGTGAAACGACCGACGCAACAATGCAGCGAGTACAATCAAAATGTCTTCGCACAATTACAAACGACGAATGGTATAACCCAAACGACGACATACAAAAAGCCTTTTTTTAAAGCCTTTATTTGATAACTGTTTATGTTTACGACTGTTATTCGAAACTCAGAATGTTCCTAACTACAATGTTAAGTTCAATACATGCTATAACACTTCAATTATGAGTAATAGTTATTATCACCACGAGAGAACGAGCCCAAGAGTGAAAGAGAGAGTTAGAGACAGGGAGAGAAGTACGACCGATAGTTGCATTGGGCTGGTGTTTGTGCCCAATAAATTGCCAAATTGCGATGCAGAAACTAAGGAGATTAGAGAAACGATAACGTCCAAGGGTGCAAACAAACGCAAAGGACTATAGCACAGATACTAGAGTAATAACAAACTTCATTGTTCTGAAAAAAATTGGACATTCCAAAACTTTCATAGTAATAAATGAAACTATAAACTACGTGACATTGTAAATATTAAACTTTAACGTAAACGGTAATTCTTCGACATTAGACACGACATTCTAAAATATCCTTCCTTCTGACGCAGAGCACTGTATGCACAGGAATGGGATGTAGGAGCCATAATTTATACTTCATACGGGCGGTTTTTGGCCGCGACAACTACCTCCGGTAAATTTAAATTGAATTTGGGAGGAATTCATACGGATTCAAAACACTGCAGCCTCATTATGTCACTTAGGTCCCGTACATGCCAAATGCTATTTCCCTGCCATCATCATCATCTAGTACGTACGTTCAAGGCCACACCCCCTTCTTGATTTTTAATTGTTCAACGAACCTTGGCTAACTTTGCCACAAAGTAATTCGCTTCATTGAAAGCACATTATTTCGTCTCTAGACCAGTTCATTCGCATGTATTGTACGTCTCTTCATGGTACCCGCCGTCTGACGAGAAATGTCTTCACGAATGTGTGTCAACTTTGGCACCTCATATACTTTAATATTCTTTAATAATTGATTGACCAAGTCTGCGATATTAGGAAGTACATATTGGTACAATGAAATAATACCAACAAAGGAGCTTAGTATTTGGTTGTACGTGGATCCTAACCATGACTTGCACCTTTTCTGGGTCCACATATAAACCTTGGCGATCGACAACGTATCCTAAATAACGAAGTGAAGGTATACAAAAGTTGCATTTTCCCCTATTCAACCTCAACTGTGATGACAATCGCAATACCTCCTTCAACACCACATTTAGTTTCCTATCGAAGTTACTCGTAACGATAACTAAATCAAAAAAGTAAGAACATGAGATTCTAAGTCAGCTGAATCAATAAACGTCTACTAGGTTACAGGAGTATGCTATATTGCTATAAAAGCCAATACACAATCGACCTGAATTGCGAGCCACCAGTGTTTCAGGTTCTTCGAAATAATGGACTATCTCGCCCTCCAAGTAATCCAGCACCACTCCGTAAATTTCTTACCGGTTTTGTTGGGCTTGATTGAATTGCTTTAAAATCAATGAAAATTCTTCACCCTCCACTTTTTTTTCATCAATTCGCTTCCTATTTCTCGTTTGCTGGCGTCACAGTGAATATAGAGGGGCTTTGAAAAATCTGAACATTGTAGTTAGATGGTCAGATATGTCTTTAACTCCTCAAAAACTAGCCTTCTTCGTTCCAACCAAGTGAACGATTGTTCTTTAAAAAATCTGTTAGCGGACCAGTAACAGAACCATAGTGAATGAACTTCTTATATTATCCGACATTCCTTAGCCGTGGTACAGATCGCTGAGTCGGAAATTCAGAGATAGTAGACACTTTATCTGGATCTGTACGAATATTGTCATTCCCCTCGATTTGCCCAAAATAGTGGACTTTACGAAGATAATAGGGATTTTTGTCTACAGAAATTGTCAAGCCCGATAGTAAAACCGACAGATATATATAAAAGCTATCTGACTCGATCACCAAGACGTCTGGATATATGAACACTTCCGCTCTCCATTAGGCGTGACATCGTCTGAGGCGCTTTGCATAAGCCGAAGGGCAGAACTTTGTAATTATTAAACGTCCGGTCCAGTCTGGTAATGAACTCTGCTTGAGGGAGCTTACTGAGAATTCCATTAATATTAGGTAACTCAACTTCAGAGTAAATTATCTTCTCTATAGCAAGTGGCATCGCGTTTGCTGCTGTATAGATTTGACATTTTCCATGTTGAATTTTTTCCATTTTTCCCATTGAATAAGCTATCCGCTTGGTTTTCTCCAGTCTCTCTTTCGCAAATGAGGAGAAGAGATCTATGACTCATAGTGAGAATGTTTTCTGAGATTCAGACAGGACATGGTTAGCAGTGAGAGTCTAAGGAGATTCATGGCCTATTTCGAGCACTAATCCGGGAGAAATCAAATCAAATAATCCCCAAAAACCAATACCCAAGTACAGATATCGGTGAGACTGGGAATATTATGCCTTTGATTTACCCCCGATATGCAATTCTCGTTTGTACGTATCCAATCACTTCCTGTTTCTATCTGTCCGCGTATCAGAGTAAATTGTTCTATATTTGGTTTTTTATTTTAGAAGTGTAGCGCAGTTTCTGAGCTAATTCAGTTTATGGAATCTCCTCTGTCCAGGGAAGCCGATGATAGATTTTCCAAATGAAGTGCCACACCAAACTCGTAGTAAAATACATTCCGATCGCTCACGCTATCCTGATAACGGTTGCTAGTTTGGCGACAATTTCAGCAATCTTTACCCTCGTCCGAATAGCTTAGTTCTTCCTTCCTTCCTTTCTTCTATCTTTCCTTCTCTATTTCCGCGATATTTCAATCGGGGGGTTATCTGGAATTCGCTGTCGTAACAGGAGTAATCGTAAAATGAATGGAAGGATTTTGTGACCTTCTGTTTCCGGTCTCGAATCATTCCAATATAGTCTATATCTGTGCGCGAGTCCTTATATTGCCGTCGGTGAGCCGAACATAAATCGAATCTCGCGGACAGACCTATAGTACCGCCAAAACTAGTCACTTGCTTTCGCTTTGTCGCATAACAGCAATGAAGATCAAATTCCAGTTAAGCATTTGATTTGTCCGGGCTCTATATGAAAAATAAAATTTTACACAGACAAGCTATCTGCACCCCCAGTAAATTTGACCTTCCAGTTATATCCAATATCCAATTCTCGTTTGTACGTATCCAATCACTTCCTGTTTCTATCTGTCCGCGTATCAGAGTAGATTGCTCTATATATGGTTTTTTATTTTAGAAGTGTAGCGCAGTTTCTGAGCTAATTCAGTTTATGGAATCTCCTCTGTCCAGGGAAGCCGATGATTGATTTTCCAAATGAAGTGCCACACCAAACTTGTAGTAAAACACATTCCGATCGCTTACGCTATCCTGATAACGGTTGCTAGTTTGGCGACAATTTCAGCAATCTTTACCCTCGTCCGAATAGCTTAGTTCTTCCTTCCTTCCTTTCTTCTATCTTTCCTTCTCTATTTCCGCGATATTTCAATCGGGGGGTTATCTGGAATTCGCTGTCGTAACAGGAGTAATCGTAAAATGAATGGAAGGATTTGGTGACCTTCTGTTTCCGGTCTCGAATCATTCCAATATAGTCTATATCTGTGCGCGAGTCCTTATATTGCCGTCGGTGAGCCGAACATAAATCGAATCTCGCGGACAGACCTATAGTACCGCCAAAACTAGTCACTTGCTTTCGCTTTGTCGCATAACAGCAATGAAGATCAAATTCCAGTTAAGCATTTGATTTGTCCGGGCTCTATATGAAAAATAAAATTTTACACAGACAAGCTATCTGCACCCCCAGTAAATTTGACCTTCCAGTTATATCCAATATCCAATTCTCGTTTGTACGTATCCAATCACTTCCTGTTTCTATCTGTCCGCGTATCAGAGTAAATTGCTCTATATTTGGTTTTTTATTTTAGAAGTGTAGCGCAGTTTCTGAGCTAATTCAGTTTATGGAATCTCCTCTGTCCAGGGAAGCCGATGATAGATTTTCCAAATGAAGTGCCACACCAAACTTGTAGTAAAATACATTCCGATCGCTCACGCTATCCTGATAACGGTTGCTAGTTTGGCGACAATTTCAGCAATCTTTACCCTCGTCCGAATAGCTTAGTTCTTCCTTCCTTCCTTTCTTCTATCTTTCCTTCTCTATTTCCGCGATATTTCAATCGGGGGGTTATCTGGAATTCGCTGTCGTAACAGGAGTAATCGTAAAATGAATGGAAGGATTTTGTGACCTTCTGTTTCCGGTCTCGAATCATTCCAATATAGTCTATATCTGTGCGCGAGTCCTTATATTGCCGTCGGAGAGCCGAACATAAATCGAATCTCGCGGACAGACCTATAGTACCGCCAAAACTAGTCACTTGCTTTCGCTTTGTCGCATAACAACAATGAAGATCAAAATCCAGTTAAGCATTTGATTTGTCCGGGCTCTATATGAAAAATAAAATTTTACACAGACAAGCTATCTGCACCCCCAGTAAATTTGACCTTCCAGTTATAAATTACATAATTTATTTCATTATAATATTATAATTATAATTTGGGTTTCTCTTGCTTTCTTGTAAGAAGGAGCTCAAGCTACGGAAGTGGACTTGGACAATGGATTAGGCTTCCTGGTGTAGGAGTCGCAGCGAAGCAAGACGTTGATAGCTGTTAACCGATCAATTGGTTCTCGTAAGTACCACTTGTCAACTATCTCCTCAATAGGTGCATAAATACAGTTACTTCTATATAGCAGAACAAATTTTCCGATACCCTGAAAATGGAAGCAGGAGTACCGCAGGGTAGTGTGCTAGGTCCCCTTCTATATGTATGTACTGTACACCGCAGCCGTCCTCCTACCAACAAGAAACGATAACCTGATAGAACTTTTGCAGACGATTACTTAATAACATTGACAACGCAACGGCGGAACACACTAAAATGGTTCAAAAATTGCGGAATACAAATAAACGTAGACTAAAGAGTACAAGTAATATATGACGATATGCATCAAAACATTTATAGAGCAAGTCAAAATTGACACTGAAGCAAAATGTCTTGGTATGACAATAGACTCTAAATAAAAATGGAAACAATACATAATACAAAAACATGAAATTAAAAACAGACTCAGACAACTTAACTCGCTCTTAGGAAAACAATAGAAAATATCATATCTAATTTATAAAACAATTATCATGTCAATATAGAAATCAGCATAGAAATATAGGGCACAGCGAGTAAAACGACCGACGCAACAATGCAGCGAGTACAATCAAAATGTCTTCGCACAATTACAAACGCTGACTGGTATATCCCAAACGACGACATAAAAAAATTGTTTTTAAACCCTTTATTTGATAACTATTTATGTTTACGACTGTTATTCGAAATTCAGAATGTTTTAGGAACATGTTTAGAACAATGTTAAGTTCAATACATCCTATAACACTTCAATTATGAGTAATAGTTATTAGCACCACGAGAGAACGAGCCCAAGAGTTAAAGAGAGAGTGGGAGACAGGGAGAGAAGTACGAATAAACGTAGACAAAAGAGTACAAGTAATATATGACGATATGTATTGTTCTGAGCGGGTGAGTCTGGTGGCGTTGATTGATGAGGAGGTTGAGAATGCTGTTGCTGCTGGTACTGATGTTGTATTCGCTTGGTTGGTGTTGCAGATAGATGTTGTTGTTGTTGTGGTGTTGGCTGCTGTTGGTGTTACAGGTGGATGTTGTTGTATTCGTTTTTGTGGTTTGACTGCGATCGGTCTTCTCCTCTCGGTGGTCGACAATAAAGTCGTATAAAAGGGTATTTCGCTTGTGTGGACTTGTCTTCTCTGTAGTCGAAATTGAAGTGAAAGAGTAAACCGCGGCAAGACATGGTTGAAGTCCAGCCGCAGTCCGAACTGTCACTTTTGAGTACAAATTTGGCGGCCATCTTGAACCGCTAACGGTGAATGTGTTATCTGGAGATCGCACAACTCGTAATCGATAACACATCACTCGTTAGGGATGGCACACCAAATTGTACCAGGAGGTACGGACGTAAACAAATGTGATCAACTGATCATGAGCTTGAGCTAATACCATTCTTTCGCGTATCCGGCCAACACCAATTGGTCTTCTGCCATAAATCCCATAGTGGGTCGGCAGATGCTCCCAGCGGAAGAGTAAATCAACGATGGCAAGATAATCCCCATTTGTGTTTACTTACTGCTTTTCCTCTGGATGCCAGTTCTCGGTACGCCAGTTCCGCGCTTGCGAACCAATTCATACTCTTCCATCTTCACCATTTAGCGGGAAATGACTGGCTTGAGCCGACTCTACTCTCCTCGTAAACCCGATTCTCCATGGCTGGTACACGTGGCTGTGATGCGCCCCTCGATTGATCTGGATTCACTACAGTGTTGAACTTCCCATGTCGACTTTCCTTGAATATCTGGTGTCTCTAAAGGTTCCCACTCCCGCTTCTTTCCTTCGGGTGAGTAGAGGTGATGCGGTCGTCTCTCGCCACCGCCTCTGGCTCCAAATTGTTTGGTGACTGTACCTGTTAGGTTTCCTTTAACTTGTCCGTCTTTAGCCTTATATACGTTATATTTTGTTTGTCTCTATCTACTCGATCACGTTCTCTCAATCGAACCACTTCTGTAACACATACATTTGTCAGAAAGGCAGTGCAGCTGCAAAAGATTTAGGGCCCGATGCAAAACATCTTGCCTAAAATCTTTCCTTTCCTAAAAATAGCCTTCCTAAAAGTAGCCGGCCTCGTTTTTGGAATTAGGAAGCGTGCCTATGTCACGAATAAATGTTTTAACAACGAAGCTTGTTGTCATATCGCTGTTGTAAAATATCCCAAGTGATTCCGAAAATCTGCTCTTTTATAATGCTTCGGGCTCTCCCTAGAGACTGCTTTTCAGATAGTGCATGCGTTGCATATTCGAGAGTATAACTTCCTCGATTACGCATGTGGTAATCATGTCCCGGAAACTACGCCACTTGTGGAAGGTAAATTTTGGGGAGCTCGATTTTTGGCTGATGTAGTGTAGAGTGTACCAATTCACTCTCGTTGATCGACAGCTCGTCTATGCAGTCATTGAGTTCGCCTTGCATTTCACAGTACGCGGTCGCAATGTTCTCATACCGGCTATCCAAAAGAATACCGAGGACACTCTTGTAGCGCGCCCAGCATACTCATAAGTGATTCCTTCTGCCCACAAGGTAGCCTTTCGTTTGCTTTTGTTTCGCAATCTTGCGAGTGTTTGTGGAAAACTTCATAATGAGCTTAACCGCACTCTCTTCTCTAGTTACGAAATAGAAGTATTGAGGTAATGGTTTTCACTGAGTCTTCGATTTATTTTTATATGCAGGGGAACTGGTTATTTATTTAAGTTCATTAAAATATTATAATTAATAAGTATGAGTTGATTTACAAGTTAGATCTTTATATTTCGATAGTTCAAATTCAACTGAACTTTAGGCTGTCCGCTGTAATGTCCGTCTGCATTGCTTATATTGAGTGTTGCGTTTTCTGTAAGATCGTCTATTACCTTTTCTCTGTCTACTATTGTTTTGGCCGTCTGACTCCATTCCCACATTAATTACACATACACACGTTTTAAACATATATCAGGTTTGATATTACAACATATAAGATACAAATCGCTATTTCTTTAATTTTAGGTTATGGTTATTTGTTTTAATTAAAGTAAAATTCAATAATTATAATTACTTTTTACAATACTTATCATAAATTAAGCCTAAACAAGGGTAAGTAAACTAAGTCGCATGTGTAATTATATAGTATTTCGTACTAACAACCATGAGCATAATTAGGGTGACGTATCGAGCGATAAAAGGATCGCGAGAGCTCCTAGCTCTAATTCTAGAAGGAACGTATATGCGATGGTTATGCACAGCATGTATGTAACCTAAGAAAAAATTATGTACGGACTGGTAAAATGGTTTCGACTTCATTGCTTCATGCTGTGCTCCTAAAAGATCTGAAACATGTTACTACATACCACCACACCACATACAGTAATTCCTCGAGGTTGAAATTGTTTTATTGGTGGAATTGTAAAACTTTGTTTTTCAGCAAAATAAACATTAATTTCTTAATTTCTTAATCGATATGAAAATATTTTATTTCACATGGACGGCCTCGTAATATTTCCGCCGTCCACTTCCTACCGCCCTAAAATACAACTTAACATGTAACCAAGATTTTACATAGCCTTAGCATAATTTATATAATAAAACTAACATTATTATCTCTAATTTATGTACGGACTGGTAAAATGGTTTCGATTTCATTGCTTCATGCTGTCCTCCTTCATACATTATGTCAGGTAAAAGATCTGTAACATGTCAACCGGTCGAAATTACTCCGTGTGTTCCGGAACTGCCTCATTATCGCATGTCGTAACGACTACCAATCATCAATGTGATCAACTGGTGGAGTTTGAGCTAATACAATTCTTTCGCGTATCCGGCCAACACCAATTGGTCTTCTGCCATAAATCCCATAGTGGGTCGGCAGATGCTCCCAGCGGAAGAGTAAATCAACGATGGCAAGATAATCCCCATTTGTGTTTACTTACTGCTTTTCCTCTGGATGCCAGTTCTCGGTACGCCAGTTCCGCGCTTGCGAACCAATTCATACTCTTCCATCTTCACCATTTAGCGGGAAATGACTGGCTTGAGCCGACTCTACTCTCCTCGTAAACCCGATTCTCCATGGCTGGTACACGTGGCTGTGATGCGCCCCTCGGTTGATCTGGATTCACTACAGTGTTGAACTTCCCATGTCGACTTACCATGAATATCTGGTGTCTCTAAAGGTTCCCACTCCTGCTTCTTTCCTTCGGGTGAGTAGAGGTGATGCGGTCGTCTCTCGCCACCGCCTCTGGCTCCAAATTGTTTGGTGACTGCACCTGTCAGGTTTCCTTTAACTTGTCCGTCTTTACCCTTATATACGTTATATATTGTTTGTCTCTATCTTCTCGATCACGTTCTCTCAATCGAACCGCTTCTGTAACATATACATTTATCAGAAAGGCAGTGCAGCTGCAAAAGATTTAGGGCCCGATGCAAAACATCTTGCCTGAAATCTTTCCTTTCCTAAAAATAGCCTTCCTAAAAGTAGCCGGCCTCGTTTTTGGAATTAGGAAGCGTGCCTATGTCACGAATAAATGTTTTAACAACGAAGCTTGTTGTCATATCGCTGTTGTAAAATATCCCAAGTGATTCCGAAAATCTGCTCTTTTATAATGCTTCGGGCTCTCCCTAGAGACTGCTTTTCAGATAGTGCATGCGTTGCATATTCGAGAGTATAACTTCCTCGATTACGCATGTGGTAATCATGTCCCGGAAACTACGCCACTTGTGGAAGGTAAATTTTGGGGAGCTCGATTTTTGGCTGATGTAGTGTAGAGTGTACCAATTCACTCTCGTTGATCGACAGCTCGTCTATGCAGTCATTGAGTTCGCCTTGCATTTCACAGTACGCGGTCGCAATGTTCTCATACCGGCTATCCAAAAGAATACCGAGGACACTCTTGTAGCGCGCCCAGCATACTCATAAGTGATTCCTTCTGCCCACAAGGTAGCCTTTCGTTTGCTTTTGTTTCGCAATCTTGCGAGTGTTTGTGGAAAACTTCATAATGAGCTTAACCGCACTCTCTTCTCTAGTTACGAAATAGAAGTATTGAGGTAATGGTTTTCACTGAGTCTTCGATTTATTTTTATATGCAGGGGAACTGGTTATTTATTTAAGTTCATTAAAATATTATAATTAATAAGTATGAGTTGATTTACAAGTTAGATCTTTATATTTCGATAGTTCAAATTCAACTGAACTTTAGGCTGTCCGCTGTAATGTCCGTCTGCATTGCTTATATTGAGTGTTGCGTTTTCTGTAAGATCGTCTATTACCTTTTCTCTGTCTACTATTGTTTTGGCCGTCTGACTCCATTCCCACATTAATTACACATACACACGTTTTAAACATATATCAGGTTTGATATAAGATACAAATCGCTATTTCTTTAATTTTAGGTTATGGTTATTTGTTTTAATTAAAGTAAAATTCAATAATTATAATTACTTTTTACAATACTTATTATAAATTAAGCCCAAACAAGGGTAAGTAAACTAAGTCGCATGTGTAATTATATAGTATTTCGTACTAACAACCATGAGCATAATTAGGGTGACGTATCGAGCGATAAAAGGATCGCGAGAGCTCCTAGCTCTAATTCTAGAAGGAACGTATATGCGATGGTTATGCACAGCATGTATGTAACCTAAGAAAAAATTATGTACGGACTGGTAAAATGGTTTCGACTTCATTGCTTCATGCTGTGCTCCTAAAAGATCTGAAACATGTTACTACATACCACCACACCACATACAGTAATTCCTCGAGGTTGAAATTGTTTTATTGGTGGAATTGTAAAACTTTGGTTTTCAGCAAAATAAACATTAATTTCTTAATTTGTTATTGCACAATATATTTTTATCGAAATATTTAATCGATATGAAAATATTTTATTTCACATGGACGGCCTCGTAATATTTCCGCCGTCCACTTCCTACCGCCCTAAAATACAACTTAACATGTAACCAAGATTTTACATAGCCTTAGCATAATTTATATAATAAAACTAACATTATTATCTCTAATTTATGTACGGACTGGTAAAATGGTTTCGATTTCATTGCTTCATGCTGTCCTCCTTCATACATTATGTCAGGTAAAAGATCTGTAACATGTTTTTACATACCACCATGGCGCGGCTCCGATCGTCTGAAACTTTTTTTCTGCTTCCAGACACTCGTTACAGTGAATGTGGCCTGGAAGAAGACGTGTATCGACTCATCTTTCCCCTATTGTCTTTCCATCAGACCCCTCAACCGGTCGAAATTACTCCGTGACTCCGGAACTGCCTCATTATCGCATGTCGTAACGACTACCAATCATCAATGTGATCAACTGGTGGAGTTTGAGCTAATACCATTCTTTCGCGTATCCGGCCAACACCAATTGGTCTTCTGCCATAAATCCCATAGTGGGTCGGCAGATGCTCCCAGCGGAAGAGTAAATCGCCACCGCCTCTGGCTCCAAATTGTTTGGTGACTGCACCTGTTAGGTTTCCTTTAACTTGTCCATCTTTACCCTTATATACGTTATATATTGTTTGTCTCTATCTTCTCGATCACGTTCTCTCAATCGAACCACTTCTGTAACACATACATTTGTCAGAAAGTCAGTGCAGCTGCAAAAGATTTAGGGCCCGATGCAAAACATCTTGCCTGAAATCTTTCCTTTCCTAAAAATAGCCTTCCTAAAAGTAGCCGACCTCGTTTTTGGAATTAGGAAGCGTGCCTATGTCACGAATAAATGTTTTAACAACGAAGCTTGTTGTCATATCGCTGTTGTAAAATATCCCAAGTGATTCCGAAAATCTGCTCTTTTATAATGCTTCGGGCTCTCCCTAGAGACTGCTTTTCAGATAGTGCATGCGTTGCATATTCGAGAGTATAACTTCCTCGATTACGCATGTGGTAATCATGTCCCGGAAACTACGCCACTTGTGGAAGGTAAATTTTGGGGAGCTCGATTTTTGGCTGATGTAGTGTAGAGTGTACCAATTCACTCTCGTTGATCGACAGCTCGTCTATGCAGTCATTGAGTTCGCCTTGCATTTCACAGTACGCGGTCGCAATGTTCTCATACCGGCTATCCAAAAGAATACCGAGGGCACTCTTGTAGCGCGCCCAGCATACTCATAAGTGATTCCTTCTGCCCACAAGGTAGCCTTTCGTTTGCTTTTGTTTCGCAATCTTGCGAGTGTTTGTGGAAAACTTCATAATGAGCTTAACCGCACTCTCTTCTCTAGTTACGAAATAGAAGTATTGAGGAAATGGTTTTCACTGAGTCTTCGATTTATTTTTATATGCAGGGGAACTAGTTATTTATTTAAGTTCATTAGAATATTATAATTAATAATAAGTATGAGTTGATTTACAAGTTAGATCTTTATATTTCGATAGTTCAAATTCAACTGAACTTTAGGCTGTCCGCTGTAATGTCCGTCTGCATTGCTTATATTGAGTGTTGCGTTTTCTGTAAGATCGTCTATTACCTTTTCTCTGTCTACTATTGTTTTGGCCGTCTGACTCCATTCCCACATTAATTACACATACACACGTTTTAAACATATATCAGGTTTGATATTACAACATATAAGATACAAATCGCTATTTCTTTAATTTTAGGTTATGGTTATTTGTTTTAATTAAAGTAAAATTCAATAATTATAATTACTTTTTACAATACTTATCATAAATTAAGCCTAAACAAGGGTAAGTAAACTAAGTCGCATGTGTAATTATATAGTATTTCGTACTAACAACCATGAGCATAATTAGGGTGACGTATCGAGCGATAAAAGGATCGCGAGAGCTCCTAGCTCTAATTCTAGAAGGAACGTATATGCGATGGTTATGCACAGCATGTATGTAACCTAAGAAAAAATTATGTACGGACTGGTAAAATGGTTTCGACTTCATTGCTTCATGCTGTGCTCCTAAAAGATCTGAAACATGTTACTACATACCACCACACCACATACAGTAATTCCTCGAGGTTGAAATTGTTTTATTGGTGGAATTGTAAAACTTTGTTTTTCAGCAAAATAAACATTAATTTCTTAATTTCTTAATCGATATGAAAATATTTTATTTCACATGGACGGCCTCGTAATATTTCCGCCGTCCACTTCCTACCGCCCTAAAATACAACTTAACATGTAACCAAGATTTTACATAGCCTTAGCATAATTTATATAATAAAACTAACATTATTATCTCTAATTTATGTACGGACTGGTAAAATGGTTTCGATTTCATTGCTTCATGCTGTCCTCCTTCATACATTATGTCAGGTAAAAGATCTGTAACATGTTTTTACATACCTCCATGGCGCGGCTCCGATCGTCTGAAACTTTTTTTCTGCTTCCAGACACTCGTTACAGTGAACGTGGCCTGGAAGAAGACGTGTATCGACTCATCTTTCCCCTATTGTCTTTCCATCAGACCCCTCAACCGGTCGAAATTACTCCGTGTGTTCCGGAACTGCCTCATTATCGCATGTCGTAACGACTACCAATCATCAATGTGATCAACTGGTGGAGTTTGAGCTAATACCATTCTTTCGCGTATCCGGCCAACACCAATTGGTCTTCTGCCATAAATCCCATAGTGGGTCGGCAGATGCTCCCAGCGGAAGAGTAAATCAACGATGGCAAGATAATCCCCATTTGTGTTTACTTACTGCTTTTCCTCTGGATGCCAGTTCTCGGTACGCCAGTTCCGCGCTTGCGAACCAATTCATACTCTTCCATCTTCACCATTTAGCGGGAAATGACTGGCTTGAGCCGACTCTACTCTCCTCGTAAACCCGATTCTCCATGGCTGGTACACGTGGCTGTGATGCGCCCCTCGATTGATCTGGATTCACTACAGTGTTGAACTTCCCATGTCGACTTTCCTTGAATATCTGGTGTCTCTAAAGGTTCCCACTCCCGCTTCTTTCCTTCGGGTGAGTAGAGGTGATGCGGTCGTCTCTCGCCACCGCCTCTGGCTCCAAATTGTTTGGTGACTGTACCTGTTAGGTTTCCTTTAACTTGTCCGTCTTTAGCCTTATATACGTTATATTTTGTTTGTCTCTATCTACTCGATCACGTTCTCTCAATCGAACCACTTCTGTAACACATACATTTGTCAGAAAGGCAGTGCAGCTGCAAAAGATTTAGGGCCCGATGCAAAACATCTTGCCCGAAATCTTTCCTTTCCTAAAAATAGCCTTCCTAAAAGTAGCCGGCCTCGTTTTTGGAATTAGGAAGCGTGCCTATGTCACGAATAAATGTTTTAACAACGAAGCTTGTTGTCATATCGCTGTTGTAAAATATCCCAAGTGATTCCGAAAATCTGCTCTTTTATAATGCTTCGGGCTCTCCCTAGAGACTGCTTTTCAGATAGTGCATGCGTTGCATATTCGAGAGTATAACTTCCTCGATTACGCATGTGGTAATCATGTCCCGGAAACTACGCCACTTGTGGAAGGTAAATTTTGGGGAGCTCGATTTTTGGCTGATGTAGTGTAGAGTGTACCAATTCACTCTCGTTGATCGACAGCTCGTCTATGCAGTCATTGAGTTCGCCTTGCATTTCACAGTACGCGGTCGCAATGTTCTCATACCGGCTATCCAAAAGAATACCGAGGACACTCTTGTAGCGCGCCCAGCATACTCATAAGTGATTCCTTCTGCCCACAAGGTAGCCTTTCGTTTGCTTTTGTTTCGCAATCTTGCGAGTGTTTGTGGAAAACTTCATAATGAGCTTAACCGCACTCTCTTCTCTAGTTACGAAATAGAAGTATTGAGGAAATGGTTTTCACTGAGTCTTCGATTTATTTTTATATGCAGGGGAACTGGTTATTTATTTAAGTTCATTAAAATATTATAATTAATAAGTATGAGTTGATTTACAAGTTAGATCTTTATATTTCGATAGTTCAAATTCAACTGAACTTTAGGCTGTCCGCTGTAATGTCCGTCTGCATTGCTTATATTGAGTGTTGCGTTTTCTGTAAGATCGTCTATTACCTTTTCTCTGTCTACTATTGTTTTGGCCGTCTGACTCCATTCCCACATTAATTACACATACACACGTTTTAAACATATATCAGGTTTGATATTACAACATATAAGATACAAATCGCTATTTCTTTAATTTTAGGTTATGGTTATTTGTTTTAATTAAAGTAAAATTCAATAATTATAATTACTTTTTACAATACTTATTATAAATTAAGCCCAAACAAGGGTAAGTAAACTAAGTCGCATGTGTAATTATATAGTATTTCGTACTAACAACCATGAGCATAATTAGGGTGACGTATCGAGCGATAAAAGGATCGCGAGAGCTCCTAGCTCTAATTCTAGAAGGAACGTATATGCGATGGTTATGCACAGCATGTATGTAACCTAAGAAAAAATTATGTACGGACTGGTAAAATGGTTTCGACTTCATTGCTTCATGCTGTGCTCCTAAAAGATCTGAAACATGTTACTACATACCACCACACCACATACAGTAATTCCTCGAGGTTGAAATTGTTTTATTGGTGGAATTGTAAAACTTTGGTTTTCAGCAAAATAAACATTAATTTCTTAATTTGTTATTGCACAATATATTTTTATCGAAATATTTAATCGATATGAAAATATTTTATTTCACATGGACGGCCTCGTAATATTTCCGCCGTCCACTTCCTACCGCCCTAAAATACAACTTAACATGTAACCAAGATTTTACATAGCCTTAGCATAATTTATATAATAAAACTAACATTATTATCTCTAATTTATGTACGGACTGGTAAAATGGTTTCGATTTCATTGCTTCATGCTGTCCTCCTTCATACATTATGTCAGGTAAAAGATCTGTAACATGTTTTTACATACCACCATGGCGCGGCTCCGATCGTCTGAAACTTTTTTTCTGCTTCCAGACACTCGTTACAGTGAATGTGGCCTGGAAGAAGACGTGTATCGACTCATCTTTCCCCTATTGTCTTTCCATCAGACCCCTCAACCGGTCGAAATTACTCCGTGTGTTCCGGAACTGCCTCATTATCGCATGTCGTAACGACTACCAATCATCAATGTGATCAACTGGTGGAGTTTGAGCTAATACCATTCTTTCGCGTATCCGGCCAACACCAATTGGTCTTCTGCCATAAATCCCATAGTGGGTCGGCAGATGCTCCCAGCGGAAGAGTAAATCAACGATGGCAAGATAATCCCCATTTGTGTTTACTTACTGCTTTTCCTCTGGATGCCAGTTCTCGGTACGCCAGTTCCGCGCTTGCGAACCAATTCATACTCTTCCATCTTCACCATTTAGCGGGAAATGACTGGCTTGAGCCGACTCTACTCTCCTCGTAAACCCGATTCTCCATGGCTGGTACACGTGGCTGTGATGCGCCCCTCGATTGATCTGGATTCACTACAGTGTTGAACTTCCCATGTCGACTTTCCTTGAATATCTGGTGTCTCTAAAGGTTCCCACTCCTGCTTCTTTCCTTCGGGTGAGTAGAGGTGATGCGGTCGTCTCTCGCCACCGCCTCTGGCTCCAAATTGTTTGGTGACTGCACCTGTTAGGTTTCCTTTAACTTGTCCATCTTTACCCTTATATACGTTATATATTGTTTGTCTCTATCTACTCGATCACGTTCTCTCAATCGAACCACTTCTGTAACACATACATTTGTCAGAAAGGCAGTGCAGCTGCAAAAGATTTAGGGCCCGATGCAAAACATCTTGCCTGAAATCTTTCCTTTCCTAAAAATAGCCTTCCTAAAAGTAGCCGGCCTCGTTTTTGGAATTAGGAAGCGTGCCTATGTCACGAATAAATGTTTTAACAACGAAGCTTGTTGTCATATCGCTGTTGTAAAATATCCCAAGTGATTCCGAAAATCTGCTCTTTTATAATGCTTCGGGCTCTCCCTAGAGACTGCTTTTCAGATAGTGCATGCGTTGCATATTCGAGAGTATAACTTCCTCGATTACGCATGTGGTAATCATGTCCCGGAAACTACGCCACTTGTGGAAGGTAAATTTTGGGGAGCTCGATTTTTGGCTGATGTAGTGTAGAGTGTACCAATTCACTCTCGTTGATCGACAGCTCGTCTATGCAGTCATTGAGTTCGCCTTGCATTTCACAGTACGCGGTCGCAATGTTCTCATACCGGCTATCCAAAAGAATACCGAGGGCACTCTTGTAGCGCGCCCAGCATACTCATAAGTGATTCCTTCTGCCCACAAGGTAGCCTTTCGTTTGCTTTTGTTTCGCAATCTTGCGAGTGTTTGTGGAAAACTTCATAATGAGCTTAACCGCACTCTCTTCTCTAGTTACGAAATAGAAGTATTGAGGAAATGGTTTTCACTGAGTCTTCGATTTATTTTTATATGCAGGGGAACTAGTTATTTATTTAAGTTCATTAGAATATTATAATTAATAATAAGTATGAGTTGATTTACAAGTTAGATCTTTATATTTCGATAGTTCAAATTCAACTGAACTTTAGGCTGTCCGCTGTAATGTCCGTCTGCATTGCTTATATTGAGTGTTGCGTTTTCTGTAAGATCGTCTATTACCTTTTCTCTGTCTACTATTGTTTTGGCCGTCTGACTCCATTCCCACATTAATTACACATACACACGTTTTAAACATATATCAGGTTTGATATTACAACATATAAGATACAAATCGCTATTTCTTTAATTTTAGGTTATGGTTATTTGTTTTAATTAAAGTAAAATTCAATAATTATAATTACTTTTTACAATACTTATCATAAATTAAGCCTAAACAAGGGTAAGTAAACTAAGTCGCATGTGTAATTATATAGTATTTCGTACTAACAACCATGAGCATAATTAGGGTGACGTATCGAGCGATAAAAGGATCGCGAGAGCTCCTAGCTCTAATTCTAGAAGGAACGTATATGCGATGGTTATGCACAGCATGTATGTAACCTAAGAAAAAATTATGTACGGACTGGTAAAATGGTTTCGACTTCATTGCTTCATGCTGTGCTCCTAAAAGATCTGAAACATGTTACTACATACCACCACACCACATACAGTAATTCCTCGAGGTTGAAATTGTTTTATTGGTGGAATTGTAAAACTTTGTTTTTCAGCAAAATAAACATTAATTTCTTAATTTCTTAATCGATATGAAAATATTTTATTTCACATGGACGGCCTCGTAATATTTCCGCCGTCCACTTCCTACCGCCCTAAAATACAACTTAACATGTAACCAAGATTTTACATAGCCTTAGCATAATTTATATAATAAAACTAACATTATTATCTCTAATTTATGTACGGACTGGTAAAATGGTTTCGATTTCATTGCTTCATGCTGTCCTCCTTCATACATTATGTCAGGTAAAAGATCTGTAACATGTCAACCGGTCGAAATTACTCCGTGTGTTCCGGAACTGCCTCATTATCGCATGTCGTAACGACTACCAATCATCAATGTGATCAACTGGTGGAGTTTGAGCTAATACAATTCTTTCGCGTATCCGGCCAACACCAATTGGTCTTCTGCCATAAATCCCATAGTGGGTCGGCAGATGCTCCCAGCGGAAGAGTAAATCAACGATGGCAAGATAATCCCCATTTGTGTTTACTTACTGCTTTTCCTCTGGATGCCAGTTCTCGGTACGCCAGTTCCGCGCTTGCGAACCAATTCATACTCTTCCATCTTCACCATTTAGCGGGAAATGACTGGCTTGAGCCGACTCTACTCTCCTCGTAAACCCGATTCTCCATGGCTGGTACACGTGGCTGTGATGCGCCCCTCGATTGATCTGGATTCACTACAGTGTTGAACTTCCCATGTCGACTTTCCTTGAATATCTGGTGTCTCTAAAGGTTCCCACTCCCGCTTCTTTCCTTCGGGTGAGTAGAGGTGATGCGGTCGTCTCTCGCCACCGCCTCTGGCTCCAAATTGTTTGGTGACTGTACCTGTTAGGTTTCCTTTAACTTGTCCGTCTTTAGCCTTATATACGTTATATTTTGTTTGTCTCTATCTACTCGATCACGTTCTCTCAATCGAACCACTTCTGTAACACATACATTTGTCAGAAAGGCAGTGCAGCTGCAAAAGATTTAGGGCCCGATGCAAAACATCTTGCCCGAAATCTTTCCTTTCCTAAAAATAGCCTTCCTAAAAGTAGCCGGCATCGTTTTTGGAATTAGGAAGCGTGCCGATGTCACGAATAAATGTTTTAACAACAAAGCTTGTTGTCATATCGCTGCTGTAAAATATCCCAAGTGATTCCGAAAATCTGCTCTATTATAATGCTTCGGGCTCTCCCTAGAGACTGCTTTTCAGATAGTGCAT